>FJOG01000005.1:2083862-2193730 GCA_900073065.1 Phialocephala subalpina
CCTCCTCCTCCTCCTCCTCCTCCTCCTTCTCGTCAACATGGTGATTCGTCTCCCCGTGCTCCTAATGTTGAGCCTCTTTCTCCTCCTGCTCGGAAACGTGGTCCAAGTCACCCCGCTACGAAAGACCGCTGGCAAGGGTATGATGATGGAGATGACGCTGAGAATGAGTTATGATATCTGGAACATGGCGTTGTTTGGATATGATATAGAGCATTTGCTGAATTTGATGTCGATGGGTTTTTTGTTTGGAGTATAGGAGCCTTTGAAATAAAAAGAGCAACTTGCATAGGTTGAGGGAGGTTTGAGTAATTGTTGGAGCACATGTCGCTTGACAATACAAAAAGCGGAATGGAAAGTGTGGAGGGAGTTTGGGCAGGCATCCGGAGCTCTTGTTGGCTTTGTCTTTCTCAAAACTAGATAGCAGGGACTCCTTGCAGTAGAATGACTGATCTTCACCCTCGTATGATTTTTATCGTGGTCTCCCAACGTTTTGCCCGTGATTTGTGACTCCTCTCGTTCTTGCATCACTCTTTCTCATTAACAGCATCCACTCAACAAATATATATTGAATCACCAGCCAACCCTTGTCAATGAGAGAGCATCATACATCTCTTCATCCAATGGTTTTTCGCGGGTAAGTAAGCTCCTTGGACAATTTAAGTATTCATTTCACTCCGTTAGAATAGCGATAAGGATTTTATCATAGCTGCATCGCATATCATGCTATGTATGTGGCTTCAAAGTTGACGCGCAAAGAACCTTGCAAGCTACATCTTATACTCATGTTATAACCCTGCAACACACAGACCTTTCAGAACTCATCCAACATCGCAAGACGTGAGTTTTGGTCAGGGACCAAGGCCAGAAGGTACTTGCATTAATGCAGCTGGATTCGGATCACGTAAATATACTTGTTGTTCACGAGAGGCTTCATAGGTGGAACCGATAACCCGATCGGCAAGTACCAAAACTCGCTTGGGGAAATACTAAATCTCGCTAGTTGCGATGCAAAAAAGAGCTAAAAAAAAGAGTGTGTGAACCAGGCGGCTATCTTTCGTAACCGACTGGGCGGCCTGATCATACCGAGATATGATCAAGTCTCACAAGGCACAATGGGTACAAACCCCAGTGACCCGCAGGTGGCCTCGAATGTACATTTGTTCTCCCCTGGCTTTGCCCCGACCCGGTTTTAATCCACAGTTCAGTGGTACAAGGAGTCCGTCAGAAGCCGTTAGGTGACAGTAGCGCCAGTTTCAGGGGGAAACCTGAAGAACCCAGGTTGTGAACAGTATGACATGAAAGTGTGAAGGTGATTAACAATAATTGTTAACAAGTTTTCTATATGATAGCTAAGCTAGTGAGGATAATGATAAGTGATTTGGTGCTGAAAATTGTTATCATTTCAATTTATAGACCACAAAACAGGCGAGCCCAGGAGTTCCCAATTCGGCAAGTGGATTTACCACGTGCTAATACCTAGCTTCCAGAAGAGTCATCGAGTCAAGGCTCTTGAGGCTGTCAAGAGACAATCCACTGGAAAATTCGTGATCTACATCTTCGTTTCGAGTTGCAATAGTCTCAAAAGGGTGTTCATTTGCAATGCAACGTCTTTCTTTCAAAAGTGAGATATGTCCTTGGCTTCCTGATACTTGCTATGCATGGAGGCCCCTTGTGCCCCGCTGACGCTCTTTCTCCACGCTCGATCCCTCATACGGCGGTGTTTGTAGCGACGAGAGTACGTATCGCTATGAAAAGTCCACTCACATTTTAGAACTATTGATACCTCTATGGCAGCATCGCAAGATTGGATCCTAGACACAAGTTATTGCAATCAACTTCGTTGAAATGCGCGTCACGTGGTAAAGAAGAATGATCGGTAGCTTCACAATCGAGAAGTTTGGTCTTTGCAAAAGCCAAAGGAGCCCGCTAAGGAAGACTCGCTAATTAGCGAGCCGCGAAGAAAAACAACAATAAATTCCAAAAAAGATTTTTAGGCGTCAAGACCTCTGTCAAGACTCATAAGGACTTTATTGGCCAGGGGACGCCTGAAACCTGCCTAGTATGTCACTTGTTCCCCTCTATCTTTGCCCCAAGTCAGCGCCCCGTTTTTACACGGTGAAGACAGTCCCACAGAAGCCGATTAAGGTGTAAGCATCGCTAGTTTTAGGGGGTTTTGGTGAACAGTGTGACATTGTGCGATAACAATAATTGTTAAGAATGGGTTGTTTTTGTTTTTCCAATAATGATAGCTAAGCTAGCGAGGATAACGATAAACTGATTTGTTCCCAATATTTTTACAATTTAAATTTATATACTACAAAACAGGCGAGCTCAGGACTTCCCGATTCGGCAAGTGGATTTACCACGTGCACACAACCAACCAAATCACCGCTTGGGTGACTCCCAGCCAAACTATTTCTACTGCAATTGACTCCAGGACGATGACACTGACATCGAAGTTTGGTGGCAGCGCATTTCATACATCATTCTATCAATTCTCAACAACATGTGGGCGAAACTTGTGCATGGGGCGCAGCTCGAACAAATCATCTGGAGTCTCCCTCGTCCATCCATTTTATGCCTCAGCGCACATTGCAGCAAATAGCCAACATAATGGGCGCGTCTTTGCGAGTCTGCATGTCCTAGTAATAGTACTATAGGTAGGAATAAGGAGCCCAGCCTTCAGCCAACAGGCCGACGTACCTCTGGCATTCCAACTCCTGTCAAGCCGTTTGTTGAGAGGCTAATTTTAAAGTTCCAGACCATCAAGGTCATCGACGAGGACGAAAATATCGAGGATTAGAAGCTGTCTCTGGCAAGGAAGGCTAGAGTCTTGGGATTTCAGCCTCGCTTTCAAAGTTTGCGGCTAAACAAAGATAATGTTGCAGACAGAATATCGACAGCAAAAAGTCAAGACACCAATGGCGCACGCAAAGCAGGATATGCAACATACAATGGGATCTGATTGCAATCGATTGGAGAAGACGACCAAGGGTATGGCGAGTAGTTCCACGATTCCAATTCTCTTCTGACACCATTTACTTTACTGATTATAGACGATAGTAGGACGAACGTCGAGAACACAAGCAATCGAAACAACGCCAAACGTGAGTATCCGATAAGGAGCATGGCAAGCCATAGCGCTGACGAAACAGGCGTTCGGGAGTCGATTACCCTGCTAGAGCTACAAAGCTGGGCCCGGGCACCCCTACTTGCTGAAGAGGGATCGCACTAGGAAAGATATAGAATGGGGCGAACCCCAGACACCACGAGTTCCTTGAACCCAGGCCTACATTCAATCATTTCATTTTCGAATACTCTACGGTCCTTCTACAGTCTACAACAATACGCGCAGTCATCCCTTGCTCTTATGCTAGATCTCGACCCTCTGGTCCACGAGCGTGCCATCGGCGACTCCAACCATCCTCATCTCGGCGTCAAGGTTATCTGGGGTTATAGACCATCGCCTAGGAATGAACGACGCCAAGTTTCCTCGCTGGCTGAATAGCGACGAGGGTAAGAAGACTTTCAAGACTTGTGATTTGGCACTGCGAAGATCAAGGCACCGGCGCCACCATCATGGTAGCACCAAATTCTCCGCCCCCCTACTCCTCAACTCCGACTTCGCCAGCCCCAACAACTTCCTCTCCAGCATCGAACACCACCTCCAGCGCAATAACCCCCACAACTGGAGGCTCGCTCCCTCCGAGGCCCGGCTTACCCACAGCAGAGAGGAAGAAGAAAGAGATGAAAGAGGGGAAGAAAGCGAAGGAGAGGATGCTGGACATCACCAGAGCCAGTTCAAGGATAGAAATGGGTGTAGACATCGAAGCTGGCGCGCGGTATGGGTACCGTAATGCCTTCGCAGACCTCGTTGGCATAGGCGAAATATCTTCGGGCTCAACGGTCGATCTATGGTGTTTTTCTACAAGCCGAACATTCTCGATTTCCAATGTTGTACCTTCAATACAGAGAGCCCCCGCATATTGAACACTCCGAGCAAGCTTGGCATCTATGGAAGGAGCATAACATGAGCTAGGATGCGAAGTTGAGCCTGTTGATGTTTGCGACCAACCAGGGCAATGCCGTCGACTGGCGGTTGGACATCCATCTAGTCATCTTCGACGAAATCGTCGTGTGATCGCTCGAGGCTTGGTTTAGTGATCGTTGTGATCATGGGATGGGGGATTTTTTATTAAAGAAGTGAAGCCGGACAATCTTCTGGGTCTTCTAGAGCACCCAGCGGATGAACAAAAAGCAACACTTTACGAGAAAGAAGCGACGCCCCAATGCCGTCAAACCCGTCAATAACCGTATCAAATTGCCTGCCGCCTTCCTGTCAGGCCGAGGAATGGGAAATCGGCCGACGAGATGGAAATTGCTGTCAATCATCAGCATTTGTCCCAAACTTCTTTGCCTGACGGGAGGGACTGCTGTCAACCATCAGTACTCGTCTCAACATTCGTTGCTAGGCGGGTGGAGGGACTGTTGTCAACACCCCTACGTTATCTCAGAAAAGAAACACATCCCAAGTGTTCGAATTCTTAAATGGATCCGAAAATGCAGCCCGAGACCTCTGGGTGCAAGCAGGGCTGCTATGGGTGACTTTGGTCGACCACCATTCTTCTCTCCGTCGATGACGGTCTTGGTAGCTCAAATCTGGAGTGATTTGAAATACTTGTAGCTAATCGAGGCAAGGAATGAGGGATAGAGAGAAACACAGCACGTGACTGATGACCCGGTGTCCTTGAAGCCGAGGCTTGGATGTCCCAGACGTGGCTGGGACAATGGCAGTAGGAGATTGTCATTTGAAATCCCTGAACTGGGGGTGATGTCTTTTTGGCGATTGCCAAGGAAGAACGTTCGAAATTGCATATTAGTAAGAGGTTATCGGTATCAGTCCTCAATGTCCTTCCGTTTAATTCGACAATTTTCTTCCAAATCGCACGATTAGTGTCCGTTGAGTTTCCAAAGATTTACCTTACGTTTGAACTTCACATTGTCTGAAAGCTTCACCGAACTCGAACCCTGCTTCAAGGCAAAGTGTTGTTCCAAAGACTCGACACCGTCACCCCACTCACCCACTTCCCACCACTCGTATCATTCTTCACCGTGTAACCTATCTCTCTCTTCCCGTCACTTGGCAGCAACCAAAACCCATTGCTATCAAGATTCGCCAGCGTGCCGGCTGGGACATCAAGCCACACCCAGGCTGCTGCTCCTTTTGTGGCCTCTATCGTGAATTTCTTCGATCCTTCGTCGTATGAAAGCACCAGACCTGGATCTTGCAGCGCGACTTGAGAGAGATCGAGGGCGTGGAAGATGTATTCGTGTTTGTATGTCTGCGTAATGTCGGAATTCGGTGGCGATCCGGTGGCTGTGACGTTGAGCTTCAGGAAGGCATTGGTGAGGTTGAAAGGGATGTAATTGGTGTTTGCTTGGTATACCATTGTGGTGTTCAATGCTCCGACTGTGAATGGGACGTCGACGCGGTGTGCTAAGAGGGATCCATTGTATCCATACCACGCCATTGATGCGGTGCCGCTTGCTTCGCTCCAAAGGTCACTGGTGACATATGCTGTCACATCTCCCGTTGTGTAGTTCCAGTAGCTAGCGATGATGATGGGCTCGTAGATGTCCTTCGCGACGTAGTGAAGTACTTTCCAGCGACCGTCGTATTCGATGCCCGCCCACGTTGGAGCCTGCCAAATGTCCTCAAGCTGCCAGTACAATGATCCCAATTGTCTTTCAGGAAGTCCAGATCCACGACGATAATACGTGATTTGGCTTCGATAGAAATCCGCCTGAAAGATCTGCGTCGCTAGACACCATGCTGAGAAATTGGTAGTGGCGTCGGCATGGTTTGGAGAGGGGTAGTATTGCTGCACCGCAATTGTCATCTCGCCCATTCCCTTGGATGTGTTAAAGAAATTGTCCGTGAAAGGACCACCAGCGGGATAATGATGATTTCGAAGCATGATTGTACTGCTGTTGAAGTGCAGGTCCTCTGGTGCTACTGCCTGCTCCCATGTCTGCAAGCTTGGCATGGAATGGAACCCGAATTCGTTGGCGAATCGACCGACGGGGTAGGAGGATAGGTTGAATGCTATGGCGGAGTTGTAATTGTAGTGATCTGTGTCGCCGTATACGGAGTCGTTGGTAGATCTGTTGTTGTAGCGCTCGATCATCGGTATTGGAAGGGAGAAATTGAGTACAAGATATCCGTTGGTGGTGCTGGATGGGATGTACGAGATTGACTTCGTGTTGGAATAGACGGACGGTAGGAGGACATCGAGGAACAATTGCTCGTATTCTCGGCGCCATTGGTCGTTGCCTGGGTCGTGTGCTTCGGCTTCAGGGAGTTCTAGATTCTCAAGCTCGTTTCCACCAGCCCAGAGTGCGAGAGAAGGGTGGTGATTGACTCTTCGAACGTTGTAGTTCGCCTCCTCTCTGACATTCTCCAGGAATTCCTCATTGACTGGATACAGTGCATCTCCAAACTCAAACTCGCTCCAAAGTAGAACTCCCATCTCATCGGCAATATCGTAAAGGAAGTCAGGAGAATATGCCCCACTAGCCCATACCCGAAGCATGTTCTGATTGCCATCCACGACAGATTGGAACAGCTGCTTCATCTTTGTCTCCGTGACTCTTGGCCAGAAAGAATCAGGAGGAATGAAATTGGAGCCCTTGGCATAGAACTCTTGACCGTTGATCTCGAAATGCCAATTGTTCCCAGGTGCGATTCCTTGAGCAAGTTGGGCATCAGAGATTGGTGTCATGTTCAGCACAATTGTTCTGAATCCACTTCTCTTCGTCACTGAAGCCAGGATCTTCTCTCCATCAGTGACGGTGATCTTGAAATAGTAGAGATTCTGAGGACCAAGTCCATTTGGCCACCACAATTGGCAAGCCTCGCCATCGATGGTCACGCTGGCGGTGATTGTCGAGCCCGAGATCATGACATTATCCAGTGATCCACTCGCTACAGTCTTGTTGTCCATATCCATGATCTCGATACTCATCGTTGCTGTGCTTGGAACAGTTCCTAGGATATCCAAGCTGGCATTCACAATCCAATTCGCACTCTGATCCGGAGGTAAGTTGTTCAACTGCCCTTCGCGGTAGATATCCAGTAACGTATTTCGAACATAGAAACCAGAAGACGGTAGCTGAACAACATAAGCAGGCTGCCAGATTCCAGCAGGTGCAAACGCTGGTCCCCAATCCCAGCCAAAATCACTCTGCTCTTTCCGCATGAATTGACGATTTGGGAATTCGAAGAGACCTTCGACGCTGTATGGCCATGTTTCTTGGCCTGGCTCCGCGGCGATGTCGGCTGTGATGTTGATTGCTGAGCCGAAGTTTATGCTCAGTGAGGGAGTGCTGGAGCAGGAGCTCAATAGCTCGGAGACGTCGAAGTAGTATTGTCGGAATTGGTTGTTGGTGGATGCTACATGCTGGCCGCAAAATGAGATAGACGTGAAGGTATCCAGACCATTGAAGAGAAGCCATGTTGATAGTCCACTGCTTGTGTCTCTGCACTTCGTTAGTAAGCGGCTTTCAAGAGCGCATTTGGTCTGTTGGAAAGTTCCTTTGTCGGAATATGCGAGAGAAGAGACGGGAATCACCTCTTAGAATGGCCCCTCGATGGAGTCACTTGACTACCCCTCCATTGAATTCGAGGCCCAATCTTCCACCAGCCCCAAGCACCGGAGAACATCACATCATCACAGCAGCTCTCAAGAAGGAAGGAAGTAACTTACAGCCCACTCAACCCCGCCTCATAAGTCCAATTCAAATAAGTAACCCATCTCAACTCAAAATCCCCCAGCCCAAAATACGGATCCGGAATCACCCCTGCAGCATACAAATCCAGATGCGCCTGACTCGGCACACTGCCCGGGACCTTTATACTCTCATTCTGGGGACTGCTCAACGACCATTCCACTGTGCTTAAATCTAGGATATTCGTGCTTTGAGATATCGCTGTTCCTAGGAGCAAGGAAGAGGTAAGGGGTGAGAAGGTTGACAGCTTCATTGTGGCAGCGGTGAGGAGGGAGGTGAGATTGAAGAGGGGAGACTGGAGGAACGACATCGTGACTAGGATCCGATGGCCTTATATTGAGGAAAAAAGGGGTTGGGTGAGTTTCTCCTCACGTCAATCTTCCCCGCGTTGAGCGTCGAATAACTGCCGGCGCCGGGGTGAGAGTGAGAACTGATCACTATTTCATCGACCACATGATGTCACTCATGCTTTGTACCTGAATTGTACCTGGAAATCGTGCTCAGGTGCAGAGAGTTGGTGCGGAGTCGGTGGCACGTTACAACAACAATGAGAGGTGGGGTTGGCGGATGAAGACGGACTCAAGAGTGGAGGTTGAAGAGATGCTGATTCGTTGATTTTGGGGGAAGATCGGTGCTGGAATTGGCATTGGAGATCGCAACGTCTCCTTCTGATATTATTTGGGGACAGAAGCATCTCGAGAGAGGCTGCAACGGCTTCGGGACGTTCGGGAGGCTTTTCGAGGTTGTGGTCTCGATGAATTTGAGGCTGTTTGGATGAAGAAAGGACTTTGGGAGATGTGGCTTGTTTTGTGGCTGAAGTGAAATGAAATACAAACACGTGATTGTCGTTGAGCTCAAGTTACACGTATTATCGAGAGATCTTGGTTTAGATCTGTACATGTCTGCTCAAACTGAAGGATATGAGGCATACAGATAGAGTCTCATTGCTGTTTACCTTGATACAATCAAACATCGACGAAATGAGTTTGCAGTAAATTGTGATGAAGACATGAGTCTTCCAAGGTTCCCGATCCATCCACTCTTCGATTTCTTTACCCCTTCCAAGGTAGTAGTGGTGGAGTCGATTTAATGTTTCTAACAGGAGCCTGGTGTAAATAACCTCTGCAACCTCCCCAGAGGAATAACGTCAATACGCCCGAAACTGTTCTCCTACGGATTTGACCCGTAGCACATCGGATACTAGTGAGAGATGACAGCGCCTGACGTTTCCACAGAGGTGAGGGTGTCGATGGCAGCTTAGATGATTCTGCTTCGGTGTGGCAAATTTGGAGGTTCATCTTGAAAGGTCAGTGCTGATGGAAGATGTGTGGGAACCTTGCGTTGTATTTCCTGCACTGGAGAAAATGAGACGAGGTAAGATCTTAATACTCGGCTCACGGAAGTCATTGAAAGGCAGGAACACGGGCACAAGAACAGAACCAGAACAGCAGACTAGGGTTATGAAGAAACACGAGAAAATGGGGACGCAGATATACCAGGAGATGAAGGAAGGATACCAAGATAGGCTTCGCCAAACTTTGGACGTCTCAGCAAACTGCTGCGCACCTAAAATCAGAATCGCTTTTCGAGAATTCCCTCTCTAGTAGGCATAGTTTATCCCTCCATTATGCATTTATGGTGTGATGTACAGACATACAAAGAAAAGTTGTTGCAGGATATGTGCAAATACAACATGAAGCGCCCTACATCCATGACTTTCTCGTCAATAGATAGGAGTGCTCCACGCCCTGCCACTCATCCTGTTCTTCCCACCCTGCCCCTTCTATGACCTATTTTCACCCCAGACCTAGACGAATCGTTTAATGGTGCTCGCCATGGGTATCGCCTCTGTATCCAACCAGCTTCATTCTACCGATCATCTCACCCACTGTGAAGAATCCCAAGAGCTCAGCGAACACGACAGCTCCGGATACAACTTGTGTTCTGTTGATATTTCGGATGGTCTGGAGGGCGTTCGCAGGGGTAGCGCTGGGCGCTGATTGCAAGAGTGCGCTTGGGTTTCGAAAGCTCTTGACAAAGCGTTGGAAGTATGATTGGAAGGTGGAAACAGGACTAGAGGACTTTATCAGTATCCGATTCTTCGATACGGATTCTGGGAGAGTATCTTACGGTGGTGTCATCTTCTGTCCTTGGAAAACAATCTTTGAAAGCTCCAATCCAACACGCGCATAGTAGACGGTAGGAGGGATTTGTCCTGTGGTCTCAGTATCAGCCATTGGGCTCTAGTTTCTCTTCCATTCCAATCCATTGGATCCGGTAAGATCTACTCACGCTCAATAAAGGCAATTAGTCTTCCAGTCCTTCCTCCAATCTTTCCAAGGGCATTACCCAATCCCTTCGCAGCACCAGTGATAGCCGGTCCAGCGGCAGAGCTGACCCTCGAAAGACCTTGTGAAGCTTTGCTCTGGAAGTCCGACGCCTTCTCTGATGCTTTCGAAGCGGTATCCTTTGCAGCTTCGGAGGCCTTGCTAGCTGTCGATTCGAAGCGTGCAGGTGTTCGTCCGAAAGGGAGCTTCGCAGATCGCCGTAAGACGGCGCGTGACACGGCCATCGACATGTTGAGAGGAGAATGTGCACCCGAGAGGATAAAGGAAACAATTCTCGAGGTTCGAGAATTCGTGGTGGGCCTGCAATGGGTGATGGATGAAATCGCGCGAGGGTTCAACTTTTTCGGTGGCTCGGGAAGAATAGGCCAGCTTTTTGGGGGCCTGGGATTTAAGGCGTCAGCTTTGGAGATCAAGCTTCACTGCCGAGCTTCACAATGTTTCTCTCTTCCTGCAACAACTTCATGGCAAAGCTACGATCGCATTTAACGACTATTCTAAATGCTATTAACACATTTCTAATGCTTCCGACAACCACTCGCCACCTCAATCCTCGCTCTTTATCTGCACCTTAATTGCACCTGTCTTTGGGTTCGCAGCCGTCTCGAAAGCCTTAATAGCATCCTCCAGCTGGAAACGATGGGTAACCAGCTTCTTCAAGTCGATGATACCAGCCTGCACCAAGCGGATAGCTCTTGGCCATGTGTTGCAGTATCTGTACTGAAACTGTAGGTCGATTTCCTTCACACTCAGCCTCATGAAAGGAATGTTCATCTCGTTCTTTCCCACTCCGATCACGAACACCTTCCCTCCGAACTTCACCGCCCAAATGGCTGCAGACACACTGCTCTCGACCCCAGTACACTCCAAAGCGACCTTTGGCTCAATGCCTCCGAATGCCTCTACGATACGCTTGGCAGATGCTTCTGCGGATTCCCTCTCGACCTTGAATGTGGTGACGGTCGGAACAAGCTTCTTTGCAAACTCCAATCTTCCCTCATCAATATCTGTGATCACCAGTGGACAGGCTCCGGCAGCTTGACAGCACAGGAGAGTGATCAGACCAATTGGGCCAGCACCACAAATGAGAACTGGATCTCCAAGCTGGACACCCGACCTCTGCATAGCAGCCAAAGATACACTCAGCGGCTCCAGACACGCCCCATCCTCGAACGACATATCCCCAATCTTGTGGCACCAGACTGCTGGGTGGTTAACATATCTGCGGAGGAGACCGGGGACTGGAGGAGTGGAGAGGAAGAGAACTTTATCGCAGCCGTTGTATCGACCTGTGAGGCAGGGTTCGCATTCGCCGCAGATGATGTTTGGTTCGATGGCGACGCGGTCTCCGACTTTGAGATGGGTTACTGAAGGGTGGGTTGCTAATATGACGCCCGCGGATTCGTGTCCGAGGATGTGTGTGTCTTCAACGATCATGGGCCCAATGCAGCCAGCGTGCCAGAAGTGAACATCTGATCTATTGGAGAGTTAGTGAAGTTCCTTCTCTTCAGCTTCATACTGACCCGCAGATACCGGTGCTCTTAATTCCAACAGTAACCTCTCCCGGCCTCAAAGAGTCTCCTTTCTCAACGCTTTCCAGAGATGGCTCTGCCGCTCCAACCCACAACTCATGCGCTGGGTTCGTGTACACTCCAATATTGGATTTGGAAACCTTTGCCATAACTGGCAGAACTTCTGTTGCTGAAGGAGCCATTGTGTCAATGTTGACCCTTTATCTTTGATCTTTGCCAAGTAAACTTCTTGTGGGATAAATAGGTAGGACAGGTGGAAATATATCGAGTTAGCAGAGAACAGTCAACTGACCTCTTACCCGGCAAGTAGCAACGCCTTAAATTATCCGGACCTCCACTCCAGGAACAGCAATTGAGAAAAGCAACGATAGGAAAGCTTTTCGTAAGACGTTCTAACACCTGTCCACGAATTAGAGGGGTTGTATCCCGACCTGTGCCCGGCAGCTCGAGATCGTGGCGGGGTCGGGGGACCTCTCGCCGACGAGGATGTTGCTCCACATGAAGCAGCTTTTCATGCGCACCAATCATGTTTTTGATATTGACTTGTCCCTCCACTTTCACTTTATCCCCCACCGGAATACCCCTTCTAGCTACACGTGATGAGGTCGACTTTATCATCCCTGTAGTTTTTCGTTTTCGTTTTCACGTCTGGAACATGGTGGTGTGAAGAGATGGTTGCTGACAAAGTTCGCGTTATGAGGCTCACAACTCTCAAGCCGATATTCGGCTGCCCCGCAACTCCGCGACGACTGCTGACTCCGGCTGAGAGCGGATATCTCTTTTTCCATGTCCATGTCATAAAAAGTATCTGGAGACCATCAAGTAACAGCAGACATTCGTATTGTACTCAGGCACTTCAATCACCTCCTTCATTCATCACCAGTTCTAGGACTTCTAGAAGCAGCAGTTGGAAAGCAGCCCCACATTCAATATCATCCCTCACTTCCCCGGCATCCCCGAAACGTCCGTATTCAGAGCTATGCCTCCCATCCCTCCAGAACCCATCAAATTGGCAGTCCTAGACGACTACCAAGGAATCTCAGCCCCTCACTTCGAGCGTCTCAACCCAGCTTTCGATGTAACAATCTTCCGCGACACATTGCTGCCATACAATCATCCCTCCACTCCTGACAATGTCAAACAAGAATTGGTGCAGAGACTTAAGTCATTCACAGTTATCTGTTCGATGAGAGAACGTACCCCGTTCCCGAAAGAGTTGTTGAAACAACTTCCCAACCTAAAGTTTCTCCCCACAACCGGCCACCGAAATGCAGGCATCGACATGGCTGCGTGCAAGGAACTGGGGATTAAGGTCACTGGAGCTATGGGGACAGGAAGATCAGATAGCAACAAAGTAGCAGGCAAAAAACGCAAAGGACCAGATTCAACAACCCAACACGCCATAGCCCTAATCCTCGGCCTCGCTCGAGGTATAGCACAAGACGACAAAGTTGTGAAGGAGGGAGGATGGGAAACTGGTCTCGCTACTGGCCTTTCGGGGAAGAATTTCTCTACCCTAGGCCTTGGGAGATTGGGAGGAAATGTTGCAAAGATTATGCATTTAGCGTTTGGGATGAGAATTCTGGCCTGGAGTTCAAGTTTGACGCAGGAGAAGGCGGATGAGAAAGCGAGGGAGTTGGGGTTGGATGTTGAGGATGAGGAGGGGGAGAAGGCGTTTAAGGTTGTGAGCAAAGAGGAGTTGTTTAGAGAAGCGGATGTATTGAGTGTGCATTATGTTCTATCTGAGCGTTCGAGGGGAATTGTTGGGAAGGAGGAATTGGGGTGGTTGAAGAAGAGTGCTTTGTTGGTAAACACTTCTCGTGGACCGCTCGTCGATGAAGAAGCGCTGCAGGCTGCGTTGGAGAAGGGGGCTATCAGAGGTGCGGCATTGGATGTGTTTGAGATCGAGCCGTTGCCAAAGGACAGTGCGTGGAGGTCGACGAAGTGGGGAGAGAATGGAAGAGGGAGGTTGCTGCTGAGTCCGCATATGGGGTATGTTGAAGAAGAGACGTTGGGGAATTGGTATGAGGAACAGGTTGAGAATGTCGAGAGGTGGCATAAGGGTGAGGAGTTGCTCCATGTTTTGGCATAAGGAGCATTCTCAATCTCCCAGCCCTGGCTGGTGTTTCTCAAGTCTACATTGTCGGACAAGGACTATTTTTGGCCAAGGGAACGAGGCCTCGCTGCATCGTCTCAGCCTGTCTAAGAATATTCGGTTGCTTCATCGAAGGTGGGAGATTGAACAGGCTGCGTGTAAGGTCGTTCGTAGGAAGTAAGGGGAACGGAATCATTGAATGTAGTCGGGGTTCAAGGAACTCGTGGTGAAGCAGTTCTGTAGTATGAGAATTGCCTTGTGAGATGACCTTCTTGCTTTGTGATACTTGCTTTCCGAGTTTTATTCTGCTCCCTTGCCTGATTGTTCGTTATGCGAATACTACTGGTTCAGCGTTCTCAATCTCCCAACCGTGCCTGTACATTCTTGGGCACCCTGTCCGAGCAAGGACAGTCGATGGGTCGACGTTCAGTATCAATGCACCTAGGCGTACGAGGCATCGCAGCCACCAAGCCTCCTCGATTGTCCCGCCACGACTGGGAGATTAAGGTTGCTGTAGTTCTTCACATACCACCCATATAGTGGTCCTCCCTGGGCTAATCGTTTACTTGCCGTTGCCTAGCAGTGGTGTCCTAGCAACGACAGGCGGCCATTTGGATACCTTGGGACATCACTACTTCGATGCAGCTGGCACACTAACCTTTAACCTTTGCCGCCTCCTCTGCTGTAGCACGTTTCTTCTTACTGTTTCGTCCCTGCTCTTGGTTATGAAGCTCTAGTCCCTGTTTCAAGCCCCAACCATAAACTTCCAGGAAGCGCTGAGATACTTCTTTCGCGGGGATTGAGGTAAGAGCACAAGTTGCTGTGATACCATCGGGCGTGGAGACGGAGACAGGGCATAGGACAACGAATGAAGAAGGATTAGGCGAATCGTGCACGCTTTACCATCTCGTAGACTAGTGTGAATCTTTCCACTAAGCCTTTCCGCGTGTCTCTAACGCAGATGGGACAAAGGGTGGGCCAGACAGTGAGGTGGTCTTGGGTGATCGCATAATAGCCACGGCTGCGAAACGCTTCGTCCTATGCTGGGATGTGGTCAACGATGTGGCGATTTATGTTTTCTTCTTGTAAAACGAATCTCTGGCAGAAGGGACACCACCAAAACATGTGCGTAAACTGGACTCCGGGTGTCTTTCCCCGGTACCCTTTAACTCTGATACAATGAGCTAAAAACAAGTGTTGAACGTGCTCTGTGTAGTACTGTGATTCGAATGGTGACGGTGGGCCGTGACACCCTCCAAAAGCACATTTGACCAGCGCTTTATTCCGACTTGGGAACAAGTTCTCAAGGTGAGTTCTAGCGTGGTAAATTGCTTTATCCGTCGACTTCTGGGTACTGCCATCGAAAACTTTGCTACACTTTTACACGGTTTCGTCAACCTGCTTCTTGACGGCGATCACCATCCGACTTCAGAATCATTGCTGTGCATTTCGATATTGGATATCGCTCGTTTAGCCCGGCAGCGAGTGATTGCAAGAACTCCTTTTTGTAGCACCGGAAAGCGTGTAATTCTTACCGCTCTACAGAGTGGAGATCTACCCCACAAAATCCGAAGGCGTATGAGCTGGGCAATGGTTCGGTGTTAGGGTGGAACATGCCACTAGGATGGAGTCCGCTGTAGCATTTCACCATCAGGTTCCCCAGTTCTGGGTTCTGAAAGCCAGAGCTTATACCGCATAGTACTACAGCTGCGATTCGTCGCCACGGCCTGAGGCTATTTTGGAGGCAGGCTCGAGCTGTGATTCGAAAGGTACTTCTAGAGGCAAAGAAGTACCTCCGATGGCGGGATCGAGGGCGAAGGGTGGGTTCGACAATATTTTTCCTGGACCTAGTGTATCCTTCCCAGGTATATCTCTCAACACAGATGCTACCTCAATCTGTCAGTTGCTGATCACGTGTAGCGTACTCTCCTTCCTTATGTAGACTAGCTCAGGGGTAATCTCACAGACCCTTATATCCCCATTCTCTCTCCCTAGCCTAGATCTGTAGATTTAACAATCAATTCTTTACCCATAAACTGCTGCTCTTACCGCGTAGTATCTAATACAATCTCTCGTTGGAAGAAACCCTGATATTCCTTCCGAAATTGTACTCTAAGCAAGCGCCTATGATATGCTTGGATAAGTCTTAGCCTAACTCTTTTACCGTGCTGATAGACTGATACTTCTGGACGATCTGGCCGTATAGTTCAGACTGCTCTTTCAGTAATTTAACAAGTTCCGGTTTTTGAAAAGCCGCGAGTATTCTTGCATTGCCTAGATATCTTGGTGCTTTTTCTTTGCGATTGAAAGCAATAGAGCCCATGATCTCCAAGTTTTCGGCCTTAACAGCTTGAAAGATCGCCTAGAAATCATTCGTAGGTCCTTATTTCGATAGTAAGACCAGTAAACGCTATCACGGTCCTTGTGACCCATCCGGGATTCGCTTCTCTTCGCTACAATCCATTGCGAGTAGGTATGCTGCTCCACGACGCAAAAAACCCGAGAGGAGTCGACGTTCCAAGCCGAGGTAAACACCTAGATCTACAAGATGGTTACCTACCCATTGATTTATTTGTAGGCTAGTCTTGAGTTCATGAATTCGCGAAATATAGCGGAAGACCCAATAAAAGTTAACGCTCGTCAGTGTCTCTCTGACAAAAGTACTTTTCAAACAGCAAGCATAGCTTACCGGCAAGTCTAGCGCGGAGCTTTTCATCTTTAAACGTGAGCCATATGGGGACGGTCTAAACGGCTGTATATCTTCGAAAGATTTCAAGGAGTCGAAGACGCCATCAATGATTGCTAGAGTTGTGAGATGCCGCTTCGAGTCTTCTAATGCTAACTCGGTAGACAGGAACTTAAGAGGAACGGTTTTGTGTTTGGAGGTGTCTAGAACAGGGTTCTTGAGATCACCTTATCGCACTTTGGCCCGGAGTGTGACGTCGCCCGACGAAGAGGTAAGAATATAGGTTAACGTTGCATTACGGTACCTATTATTAGCTCCGCTGCGCTACCTAGCCCTCTCATATCACATGTTATTGTTGACTCTCCGACTGTCGTTATCAGGCTTCGCCAGCCAAATAACGACATCGGAGTTGGAATACCCGGTACTATTTGGGAAAGTAAAGCGACAGTGGCGGAAAGAATAGAGAGCTTCATGTCGAAAATAATGCCAGATGTGACTTTGAAATGCTCTTGTCTGAAAGTCAATGGACTATATATAGCTTCAGAGCTTTATACAACACTGCCATCTAGAAATAGAAACGATCGATGTTTCTCCTGACATTGCCATTTATGATCATAAATGTCTGACTGTGTGTAAAAGTGTCTTTGGAAGGGACAAGAAGGAAAACTCTTCCACGAATCAACGGATGACCACCTCGGTATTTTCTGAATGAACGAATCCTGTAGCGTGATGTATTTCATGGTCTCTTGTTCTGAATATACTGTTTGGCTCGTGGACTCTAGTGAAACAAATAAAGTGGTTTGGTTGTAGGGACATTATTCCATCCAGTCGGAATAATTCCTGCCGACCCCTGGTACGGCATTATTTCCCTGCAAAAATTCCGGGGTGGGCTACTCGGCGGAGTTTCTTTTAGCCTCTTGTGTTTAACCACTCACAAGAAAGCATTTAGTCTCTTACATTTTTGAGTTGGTGTCGAGAAATAATTCCGTGAATCAAGTTGCTTGCTCTGGAAGTTTGATTCGACTTTCGCTTAGGGCGACAGCAGGAGGAGTGCAACCAGTGATCGAGATTGATTCGGAACTTAAAATGGCAGTGCTTAGAAGTCAGGAAAAGAATTATACGAATCGCTTTATATTCGTGAATAGGTTAACCCATTCGCAAATGGGGTAGTCTAATTCACGAATTCAAAATATTCGTGGGTGGACCGGAACATACGTTTTCAGTCCATATTGTGAAATCTTCCTATACTTGATTCCTCCTAAACTATTTACACTATGGTCATCTCTGTGGCTATCATATCTATATAAATTCCAATTTTGTGCCTCTAAGAATACGTAATCGTACTTTCCGGCCTCAAACAAGTGCGTGCTTAGCAGGAGATCCCGCTCGGCGTATTCAGGCACGCAGTTGACTGTTCACCTCCAGTTACCTTTACATTCGACCACGACCAGTTTGAGCAAGATCCTGAGCCACACTCGATGAGAATCTGGGTTGCGCCACTATCCACGTACCCGGTGACATTGCTCAACTGGAAATTCGTGATAGTCACACCGTTCGTCGGCTGGTGCTTAGTACCTCCATACGACTGGTCGACCAAAATCCCGTAATCTGTGCCACCGTTGATGGTGATACCACGGTAGAAGATATCCGACACGCTGGCAACGGCTCCAGAAACGGTCTTGATTCGCACAGACTGTTGCTGCTTCTCCGTAACTGTATTCTCAAAGGTCACATTGCGCACAACAGAGCCATTAGCTACGGAGCCGATCGAAAGCCCATGGCCTCCGGAGCAAAAGCCATTGGTCCAGTAGATGTTTGTCCCTGAGTTGACGTTCATGCAGTCGTCTTGGTTCCACACCTTTACCCCAGTGAAGTATACCTGATCTGAATTATTGATGTTGAATCCGTCCGTGTTTTTGCCCTTTGAGGTACCGGCTGAATCGTCAATGGTGATGTCTTTGACTGTCAGTCTTGTGACGCGGTTGATGCTAAAGGAGTTCTTGGGTGCGTTGCGAATGGTAATGCCCTCCAAAATCGAGTCGGTGAGGTCATTCGCCTTGAACAACTTTGGTTTGATCTTGCCGCCTCCTCCGCCTAGACCATCCCACCTACAAGTTTGGGCATCAGCAATTTCTTCTTTTGTTCCGTTTGCAGAGGGTACATTTTCTATGCGGGAATGTTTGTAAGACGTGTTACTTCCAGGACATGGCTTTTTATTGGGCCTGCTATGATGGTATACTTCTAACATCTGCCAGAAATGGTAGATAGTAGCTCCTGAAATTGCTTACCAGAGAGCGCCTTGGCCGTCTAGTACGGATCCTGGGTCACCTTTCACGGCGATTCTAAGAATTTATTAGTTGTTTGGAAACTCATAGGTGAGAGTGAATGCCTCGCCATAGGACACTTACTGGTTCCCACTCACAGAGAAAAGGGGTCCCTCCCATTCCTCATACCCCCATGTAGTAGTCCCCTGGAAGATGACCTATAGCACTCATTAGATATATTCATGACCTCTTAAGACAAAATTTGTGTAACGAACATTCGTCCCATCATTAAGCTTTTCCAGATTTAGAGTAACTCCTGAGGGAACCGTGAGGGAGGACAGAACAATAGTAGAGCAAGACGTCTTCGACTTTGATGCTAACGAATACCCGCTCGACCCACTGAAGGTGCAAGTCGTATCTCTCCTGACAACAGCATCTTTTAGGCTCGGTGGCGGTGTTGGTTCAGGAGCAGTAACAGGACTGCCCAAAACCATAGCACTGGCTAGAAGCGCAGCGAAAATTGTCACTGATGGCAGTAGCATGGTTATGAATAGATGGAGAATGAAACGTATACAACGTCAAGATCTTGCATAGTAAAATCTGGGGAAAGTTTTGCCTTTAAGCCCTGTTAGAAATGATTGCTGTCCCAGATGAATTGCAGATTATTGGTGGATAATATTGGCGCTCAAGAGTGAGGAGGTATTGTGGGGTATCCTTGAAACGGCAACCTCGCTGTTGCAACCTTACCTAATTAGGACATTTAGACGAAGATAGCCAAGTAACTTGGCTATTCTAATGTCTTGTCTTTAGAAGCGTGTAAAAGCCAAGCCAAATATAAGTGTGACAACGCTGCCAATATGCAGCTGAAACGCTACTGTCACGTGGGTTGTCGCCAGTGTTTTAGGTTTGAGATATACATGGCACTTCTTGTATCTCCTTTTCTCCTCATCTATTGTTCTAAGGCATAGAGATGTTATTTGGTTTGAGTTTATAGATGCACCTTTATTACAAAAGCAATCGAACCCTTAATCCTATCAATAACAATATAAGACCCCAGTTCTAGCCCCAGCTTCATTTCCCCAAGCAGAATCCCGCTTACCGCTTGGTAGTATAATCAAACTCCCATTGGCCTGACGGTTAGGAATGTCATGTGCCTTATCATGTGAGCTAACACGTGACTATTCAGAATGCCCCTTTATATAATCGATTAAAAGAGACTTTTTAAGGAGTGATCGTTGCCCTTCAATGCAAATTGCCGACTCTTTGGCTTTTTATGGGGTTCTAATAACTGAAATAATCTGTAATGGTAGATTTCACATGTCACACAATAAGTCTGGCGACAGCTGTAACCTTAAGAGGGTCTAACCACTAATATGCTATGAGCTGATGATCATACAAGCCTTGTTGCGGACTTCTCCATTTTGTGATTTTTAAAAACATATGTCAGCTGGACTTGCCAAGATGTGGCTGCATAGGGCTGAAGCGGGGTTGAAAATGGAAAGGAAAAGACCCGCTCTCAATTTTAAGTAGGGAGAATACTTTCATACTACTAGACGCTCGATATTCCACTTTCCTCTGCGTGGAACTAAACTAGAACGCATTTGACAAGTCAGATATGGCGGATCTTTTAGGCGGATTTGTTGCACTAGGGTTGAGAGGCAACCAGCCGCCAGAGGCGAAGGTTAATGGATGCCGGCGGTGGAGAGAAAAAGAAATGACCAAACCCATGGGGAGTTCGGAGGCTTCGCAGTGTTTGGACAAGGACTGAAAAACGTCACCTCTGATGTAACTGCTGATGTTACACGTTTTGACACACAATTCTGCAGATATCGACTAGTACAGCAAAGACCATCTAAAGCCGGAGTCAATCGACGAGCAGAGGGTAGGCATCCCGACTGTTGTAGGCGATGCACGTCGTGGTGTCTTTGAGTTTGCTCAAAACATCCAGGGCATCACATACCAAAATAAAACTTTCTCTATCGACGCAGACAAGGAAATCCGGATACTCAAACTCCTATCCTCAAGCGATGTCAAGACACTTATTGGCCTCGATATACCTGACGACCTGATATGCTGCGAGCTTATAAGAGTCAATTTCCAAGCCGAAGACAAGCTGAAGAAACAAGTACACTGCCTTGTCATGGACCTGGGGAAAGCAGCCTCGAGATCTTCCGATCATTGTGTTCCCGGGGAGTTGGAAGACCAGAACAGAAGGACATGATTTATTCAAGCTTTTGTCCAGTCCTCCCCTATTTGCTGCTCTTCGTGCACTTCGAAAGCGTGGCACATCTTTCGTTTGGATCGACCAACTTTGCATCAACCAAGACGCAGAAGATCCAGAGATGGGCCGGCAAATGGGGCGCATCGACGAAATATACACTCGTGCGGAGCAAACCTTGATCTGGCTGGGTGTACAGGATGAGCATACCCAAAATTTGCATATATTCTTGGCGTCCTTCCTGGAACAACAGAAAGAACAGCTGAGTGATTGGGTCAAAGAGAAGTCGGACATCAGAGAGAACTTTTTTACCGTCAGGACAGTCCCAGAGAGGGAGGCTGTAATAAAGTTTCTCAACCGGGAATGGTTTTCTCGAGTATGGATCTTCCAAGAGGCCGTACTTTCAACTAAGTTGGGCATTCTATGTGTGGACTTGGATTTCTCTTTCGACGATGTTATCAAATTAGCTAACGCAGTCTTCCAAGCTGAAAATTCCGTTGGCGGCTATGCTCGATCACTCATGAAGACCACGCTGGGATACAACACACTTGATCTCATCAAACACGCAAAGGGTAATTGTGATTGCAGACCAAAATGTGCTTTATCAGAAAAGCTCCAGCCAGGTCGTCTTCTGGAGATGTTGTTAATTGTCTTGCAGCACCTCAGGGTGACGAAGAAACAGGATCTGATCAACGCATTTCTCGGTGTTGTTTTTAAAGAACTACTCGAAGGGCAGTCAGGAAAGACTCTCAGCATACCCTAGCGATAAATCTGTTGAAGCGTGGAAACTAGCCGCTAAACATATAATCAAAACGACAAAATCCCCCGATATTCTCGCCGCGGCTTCCGGCGACAGCGGCATGTCCGACCTGGCCTCCTGGGTGCCAGACTGGTCTTGGTGTTTCCAATTCGCAAGCCCCATTACTCCACCTGAATTCCATACGTCATTTAAAGCGTCAGGTAATAGGTGCTGGGGAGTGGATACAGACAAAGTCGATCTCGAAAGGAACGAGCTGCACGTGCGCGGCATCGTCGTGGATTCGATATCAGGGTTTTCGAACCATACAATCCAGCATTACTTCATGCTGCCACTCCCGCGACAAAATGTACGCATTCTCAGGCTTCATGAACAGGTAAACTGGGTCACAGACAAGCTCTCTTCTGCAGCACAAGCACCCTCGAGGCCAGGCGAGGAATTGACACATGCGGTACTGCGCACCTTACTTGCGGATGGCGCTTTCGGTGACCAACAGCCTATTGACATGCACATACATGACTTGGTTGATATTTACGATCTCGACGATGAGATTGAGAAGAAGGATAGGCAAAATTCAGAGGACCGGATAATGCTGAACAAACTACGGCAATGGGGCTTTGTTACTCAGAAGAAGGGTCTTTTCCTCACTCGGAAGAATCTCCTAGGGCTTGCGGCCCTTACGGGAAGTGGTCCAAATTTTCTTGGAGCAAGGGAAGATGATTAAGTTTCGATATTTCATGGATCAAAAGTTCCTTGTATAATCAGAGCCGTGGGTGGCGGACGTTACCGCATGATCTGTCAGTGCTATCTTGATGGATGGATGAGGGAAGACGAAAACAAGTGGGACTGGGAGAAAGAGCCAGCCACAGAATGGAGCCTCATCTAGTGATCTGTTTCTCAGCATGCGTCTCGCCAATTTTATAATTCCAAAAGTTCGGATTATTCTTTTTATCACGCCAAATTTGCAGCGATATTGGGTCATATGAACGATGATAGTTGGATACTGATATTATCTGATCTTAAATTATTTCATCGTCGCAGGTCGTATTTTGCAGCTTGTATCGTATAGTAATGTGAACTGATTAGTCTTGCGTTTGTGAAAGTTGTTGGCAATGTGAAGGTCAAAGATGTTGATCTTCTCCGATTCAATCGACTCGCGCGCCGCTTCGATGATCTAATCAAACGATGCCTAAAGAAGTCGGAGGATATAATCATCCGAACTGGAAAGGTCCGGCAGGGCAAGAAAAGGCAGAAGTTCTACATGATTGTACGGCTGAAGGTAGGTTTCCTAGCCCGCCTGATCAAGCCAGGGAGAGACCTGCTTTGTATGGCGTTCTACGTTCCGACTTTGTGCTGCCTCCTGTATCATCTGCACTAGCATCTCCCCGCGTTGGTCTTGGAGTCTCGGAGGCGTAGGCTCTTCGACCTGTGCCTGGGCTAGGAGAGATAAGGATGGAGACAGGAAAGAAGCCGCTTGACCAACCTGGAAGTACTGGCGACTATCGCCCCGGTAGAAGGTTTGGTAGGCGGCTGGGAACATAATCACCTCATCAGGCACCCTCGATCCTCTCGCGTCAAGCCCCCCTGCTTCCGTCTCCACCCGTGAACCGCTCCTAGATATGCTATCATAGCATCCTTGGCTGAGACTATATCCTGGTCCCTAACCGCCAGGGGCCATTTGACATGATATTTTTGGTGTTCTGATTGGTTGATCATCAAGTTCCTTACTTTCTAGAATACAGGAGGGGATCGCTGACTATATACCCAGTCCCGATCAAGGCCTTGCAGTACTGACAAATTCAACAAAAGACAGTAGCGGCGGGTGCCCGAGTCCTGCGAGACCAACCGTCCTAGTGAAGGTATACAATGCACACAAGACTGCTATTCTCGATGAGAAGGGAAAAGTTCTCCCAGGGGCTGCCCAAATCCTAGGAAAGGAAAACGACGTCCGCATAGCCAAGATCGGGTACGTTTGAGGTAGCCTTGGAAAAGTCATTCCCGATATTCAGCAATTGGTACCGACTCCACCGTAGCCGAGGGACTTCGAGAGGTACGCGGAGCGTGGTGGTGCTCGTCACCCGCCAGAGTTGGTAGATGCCCGTGTCTGGCTTGGGGCCGCGCCTCGCCCATCTCAGGTTGCGTGAGGCGGGGCGTTGGGCTACGCTCCTGGGGAGGCGTTAGAAGAGCTTTTGCTGCTTTGCAGGTCGTGGGTCTTGGTCCTCTTTACCGTTTGTGTCACGACCGCGATCGCTGCCTTCGAGGTGGTGGATGCCGCTGATGATCTCTTCAGCCTCATTCTGGTACCGCCGTACCTTGAAGTGTGGTGCTGTGCGTTGTGGTGTTTTGCGAAGACGCGGGAGTCGCTGTCTGAGTTTAGGATTACGATCGCGTTCACGGAGAAGAAGGGCATTGAAGGCGCCATTGTTGTAGGTGTTGTGGTGAGAGCTCGAGTGGGCTGGTGTTTGGATGGCAGTTGAATTTGCGAATGTAGGAAGGTGGTCAGAGGCGGAAACATGCGGCAGAATCTGAACTATACCTGGGAACTTCGATCAGTTGTTCCCCTTTGAAATCTTATCAACACTTTACGAATGGGATTTTTGATGTACCATACAAATTGAACATAAGATTGGAATGCCTGAAAGGAGTCTGGGATGTTTCAAAAGTATTCAAGATACAATATCTGGATTTTCCTAGTGCCTTTACCTTCTTCACTGTTATGTCTTTGTCTAAGGGGTCAATCAGAAGCAACTATTAGGATCTTTTATTGGTTATTTTCCAGTCTCCAAGTCACGGCGTGTTCGGGTAAGTTATAATTCAGTTACAGCTTGTCGAAGAAAAGTTCATTTATATACCAGCAGTCTTCTTGCAACATGTTCAGGATGCCCCTTCCTCTTCTGTTCTCGCTTTCAAGAGCCTTCTCCTTCAATATTTCCAATTACACCTTGAACAATAAAAACTATTTTTCACGAGCCCCGTCTCCTGCTCCTCATCTGTAGGCTCAATTTGAGGCCATCCTTTCTCTCTCAGGCGGGCAATCCTCGCTACTACTTCCTCAACGACATTCCAGACTCTTGCCCTGTTCTTCACCCCGGGAATACCTTTCGTCAACAGACAGAGTCTTTTGTATACTTCCAGCCAGTTGACATTGTTTGTAAAGTTTCCCTCTCTACTCCTTTGTATTCGTTCCTTCACTCTCTCATTCCGAGCATCTCCGGGATCGTCCTCGGCGTATGTCTGTCCCCAAAACGAATCATCTACGGCTCTCAGTTCATCAAATTCCCAGAACCACGGTAACTCATCCTGGATCAAACGAAAGAAGAGTTGCTTTGGCAGTTGGCGGAATGACCATGAGGCTAATCGCAGGCTTCCAATATCCTTGGATGAGAGCCTTGACAACACCATACCCCTCAGCTCTGCGGACAATTTGGAGAAAGGGTCATTGGGATTCTCATGGCGCGGCTTGTTGTCCTTACAAACACGAAATACACCGTCCCCTTCGGGATCGTTCGTATATACTCCTTGGACTGCTAAGAGGAAGCCCGGGATATCATGTGGATTGGCTCCCAGGTACTGATCACTATTCAGCTTTATCCACACACTCTGGCGGCTGGAGACGGGAGGTATACTTCAGTTCCTGCCGCATGAACCCAAAACTGCTCTCTACATTTCTGGATAATTCCTTGTGCTTTACGTTCTGGAATCCACAATTGCCACAAGCCTCTCTCTACCATCTCTCGCGTCAGCTCATTGGTCTACCTCAAAATAGAGCAAGTACCCACAAACCACAACGCCATAAATCCATCAAGATCCACCTCACCATTTCTCATTCTCGAAACGCGCTCAAAGATTTTCCAACATGCATCATGAACAGGAACTCCCCAACCACTCTCTTCAAACTCGACCCCAACATCGTAATTCTGAGGGAAGAAATCTCTCACTCCGTACCGCACAGTGGCCAATTCTCCGGGCTCGAAATCACACGGTGGGCAAGTCGTCTGGGAGGTGATGAAGTACTCGCTGCACTTTTCATAATCGGTCTCATCTTTCTCTGGCTTCGCGGCCGCGGGCTTCTTGATGATATAGCGGGGTAAATTCATCCCCTACGACGTCAACCTCAATCTCTCCCAACCGACCAAGAGATTTCGTCTGATAAAAACGGAAGCAACAAATCTTCTGAATTTTCCAAAAGACATACCTTCATCTCCTCAGCCCCGATCTTCCACCCATTATACCCGCCTTCAAACGTACACCCACGCCCGGGGAAATGGATCCAATTATCACGCCTCCCCTCATTCCGGTCTCTCTCCACATTCTCGCACCCACTCTGCTCTTTAAATATCGAACATATAGAACCTAATTCATCACCTGAATAATAGGTTGCGCTGGAGTATCCCCATCCAGCTGATTCGGGCTCGTGTTTGGTGCGCAAACGGGCGACGTTGTTGGAGACTACGCAAAGCTGGCAGTTTTTTTCGGCGTAACCCATTTTAATTCAATGTGAAGGATTTTGACGTGGTTTCTGGTTGTTATGCAGGGAGTGGTGACGTTATTAGTCGTGAGCGGGGTACGATTGAAAGGGCCACCATTAGCGTAAAGCCACTGAACTGTAAGCGAGCCTATCAAAATAAACCCACGTGATTCTCCCTATGAATCCACTCTGTTAGCAACACATGTTCTTATTGAATTGAGTTAATAGCACAGCCACGATATTAGTAGCCTTAGATTTGGAGGCCAAGAACACGCCACGACCGTAAAAAGTTACAAAGTTAAACCAATAGAATAACCTTCGCGGAGTAGAAAATCCAGAAACACACTTGGCCTCCTCGGCCAAGTTTGCACTATGATTGATTGATTGCGCGGCACGTTCTTCTGTTGCCTATCGGCTGCATGCAAGTTTTGAGGCCATGATTTTGTAAATCTCTCACCACTCAGTACTTCAATCCAATAGCATAAAAACCCCAGTGTTAGAAATTCAAGAACACAGGTTGCCTTCTCTGTCGTCATCGCATCATTGATTGGTCAAGGACTATCATGACCTTCTATTGCATATAGCCGGAGCTCATCCTGTCACTTTTTCGCCCCACAAAAGCCACTTTGCGCCACGTCATGCAAGCCACGAAAATCTCGTGTAGCCGCAGGCAGAATCTGAACAGACGTGCAACAAAGAACGTGGCTGAGCCACTTTCAGCTGGAATCTTGACGACCTCGAATCATTAAAGGGAAAGTTTGCAAAATGAAAAGCCGACACGACGAATCGCAAGCGGAAACGGTTTGCTCTCAAGATGAGATGTTGGCGTGCAGGAATCACAGCAGTACGCTCTAGATCACAGAGGAGCCCGCTGGTAGTGGTTCTCGTCTGGACTTAACGTTGCACATTTGGAGGCCGTGGAGTATAGAAATCCAGTGTGACGTTCTTCGAAATCAAGGACAGCACTGCGGTCTCTCTGCCAAATATGTGACTTGGATTGGTTGAAGGCGCATTCCTCTTTGCTGTCAGAAGTGTTATGATAGGCTTACAAACTTTGATCGTCAATGGTGTCAGCCACGGAACATCCTTTTCCTCCATAATGTGCACCACACGCAATGAATCCTTGGAAGATCTCACGATGAGCTACTCGCTTGCTGCGGAGATTGTTGAAAAAAAAAGTATAGATGCGGAGTTGAAGCTGGGGCGGCATGGTGAGTATTGGGAGGATTCAGGCATGGTCAGCAGGGTGGGTTTGGGGTGGCTAATGAGGTGAAAACGTTGAGAAAAGGCGCCAATTGTTCTTTCTGCCCTTCATCAACACTCCCGCGGCTCGAGGTCAATAGCATCCGCACTTCTACATCAAACCACAATCAGACTTTATGCAAGAGATAGCAAAGTACTATTAGACGTAACCTATTTACGAAGTAGGATCTTTCCCACACTACCGCATACTGTCGTATTGATCAACCTCATATACCGAGTGTATTTTTAGGACGTCTGGCTCTTTTAAAGATTTCCGCCCCATGTATTAAGCTAATGTCTTTTTATAATCGCATGTATATTCACTTTTTCATTCCTTTTATAGGCGGCCAATTAACCCGTCGCATTATAAACAATTACTTAAAGCATTGATTTTGCGAGGAAGTTTGGCTGGAAGGAAGTATATCTACTTTTGAGCGAGATGTGGCCCTGCAGTTAAAGCTGAACGATAGCCCAATGTGCCCAAAATGCAAAGCTCTATGATCACGACTCATTTTATTCTTGATATGAGGGTAGTGAGGCCACAACGAGTTCTCAGGTTGATTCTGGGAACTGCGTTCGGAGGATGCGATCGGTGCGCATGCTACCTTCGTGGGCGATTTTCTTCACTATGAATGCAGCGTGATCAACTCTCAACTTGGGAAAATGGCGCGCATTTCAATTTAATTGATCCGGAGTGCTGGTGCTGCGTTGCATGACTATGTGTGTATTATATGAATGTCATTGGGGAGAGAGAATCAGCTGCGCAGAGTCGGCCGCAGGATCGAAGCACATTCCTGTAAAGGTCTTATACTCTGATATTTCGATACGTAATATGCCATTTCTTGCATGAATGTAACTAGTTTCCGAGTTCTTGTGCGGGGCAGCTTACAGGCTAGTTTTAGTTTTGACACATAGTGCTCATCTGTGCTTTGCTATATCCTTTTATTATTGGGTTTAACAAGGAAATGTTTGGGGAGGATTTTGGTTGTGTAACTTGCGGCCGATCGATGGCAAAATTAATGAACATGCATGATTGTGGCAAACCTAAGTTTATGCTTCCGTGGAATCCGATACATCGTACAGTCAGATATCAGCTTGTTCACCGACTTTACCCCACCAGGCCTCGTTTACCGATGTTCTGGTCTATGGCTTCTGCAAATCAGCCCCGCACAGACGGATGCTCCCGTTGCTCGCTTCTCGTTACAGGCCATTGTATTTGGGGCAGTAAGCTTAATTCATCCTCGTTCGGGCAGCAGCTGACCGGCAATTGAGCGGCCGATTGATTAATCACGAGTCGAGATATTTTTCGCTAAACAGTATTCGAAACTTCATTACTAATTTGGACACGCTTGAACGAGCATTATGTAGCAATTGATTGGACTACTATACTTCCCCATCGCTCTACAGGGTAAGTCTAATAATAATTTCCAACAACACTTTATGCTACTTGACCTTCCTGAACGCCCAGGGGTTCAAAGGAAGCTTAGGGCTACGCCGCTGATTCTCTCCTTGGCTGTTAACAGTTTAGCTGGGTGACTTTCGTTGATTAAAAAATGACCAGCGTCCTCGCCGAGTAACATCAAGTATCTGACATAAGAATATAGTCAATAGTTGTCTTGCCCACTGTTTAGCATTGCCACTAAGTCATCACGCTCCTGACTGTATCCTGCTCCGTCTCTCCTTGACTGTAAAACGAGATCATTATAAATACATATCAAGCCCTCACTCTTTCGGCGCAAGATTCTATATTCCAAGCACTTACCAAAATCCAAAGACCACCAAAAAAGCCAACGCGACCCCAGCCACTCGTGTAAGTAGAGCTACTGAATGCCTTCCTTTGGTAAGTAGTATAATAAGGCTGATACCATATAGCAACATGCAGATCAAGTCCTTCCTCGCCTTCATCGCCCTCACCGGCTCCGCATTTGCTGCAGACTGCCAAAACAGCCCCGGAGTCGCCAACGGCGAGTGCGTCAAACTGTACGAGGGTGGTAATTGCAACGGCAACGTTGCTGTTTCCTACAAGCCAACCTGCGAGGGCAACTGCTTCCAGTTCGGATTCAACTCTATCGATGCTGCAGGCGACGGCACTTTTGGCACCTCTGTTGTAATTTATTCCGACAACAACTGCCAGAACCAAATCAGCACGATTGGAAACACGATTGAATCTTCGTGCGGAAACACGATCGGTCAGAGTCATAAAAGCTTTTATAGATGTTAAGCATCATTGTGGTTGATAAAGCTGTTGAGAAGTGAGGGAAATTGAAAAGTGCGATTGGGCGGAGGAGAGATGGAGGAGCTCTTAGCGCTGTGTGGTCTGAATTTCTCCTTTCAACAAGGGTTGTCAGACGTACCTGCGTACAGTTTATAAACTACACACTCATTTGGCTATGCAAATTCTTGAACCTGGAAGCTCTTGTAGATTTTCCCGTTTCTTTTCTACAACCTTAATGACTCCAAAAGGATTTCTCTCGTTGGTCAAGCTTCATTCTGAGTCCGAACATGGCTGACTAACTTTCGGGGCACGGGGATTCGTGTGAGGATTTCAACTCGCAGTTTTCTCCGAATTAATACCGAGGGCAAAGTATAAGAACTTACAAAAGTCTCTCAAAGTCACTTGACGCTTCCTTCTTCTCAATTTGCTTTTTTGATCAGACGTCTGGCAAGGCTGCACTGCGACCTCCTGCGGTCCCAGCTAGGCGTGGAATGATGTTCAGATTGGTCTCTCTATTAAATCTGAGTTCTTCATTAGTTGGCAACTCAGTTACCTCATTCTATACTGGCCATATTGGGCTGAGGTAGAGAAGTGAGGCGCTAGAGATTTTCAATCGGAAAATATTGGGGAAGGTCTACTTGCACTTGCCTTTCACAGCAGTTTTGGAGGCCAAAGTCTTATCGTTATGAGCTGCCTAAACAGGTAAAACGCAGGTTTTGAGGGGTTGAAATCTAGAAACCTATTATAGCCTGTCTACCAAATCTACGACCTTGATTAGCTGACCACGCAATTGCATATGCCCTTCGGCTGCGATGCTGCCTTGGTCAGGTTGAGGCCGAAGAAATCTGAAAAAGTGAAACTACAAAGTGCCTCGACTCGCTAGAAACGAGGCCGAGTCTGCCTTGTGTTTGCATTAGCTCCATTCTATGCAGTAAGATTGGAGGCCAAGCTTATTATCGGGCCCTGAAAAGCAGACCATACAGCAATAGCAGAATCTCCTCTTGAAGGCCCAGCATGCGCTTTTTGGTCTTATAGCGGACGGCTGGAAACCGTATGACTTCCGAAACTTAGACGCCTATGCTAAGTCGAGCAGAATATCGCACAGACATCACAAGAGGGCCTGGCGACGCTATACACAATCCAGGCCATGCATATCTTGCAGGAGAAGGCACCAGCTGTTGCATCTTTAATCTGTTTCCTATGTTGGGAGGTTAACACCTGGGAGGATAACGAGACGCGGCGTGCGGCGACTTTGGCATCGATCTCTTGTTTTGACCAGACACTTTTAACGGCTTGTTGAAAGCTTTCCCATATCTTATGCTTCCGTCCAAACACCTTCAAGCCACCCAGTCGTTGCAGAAGCTCCTCGGCCACAGCTGCAGTACCTTGGCATATTCGCTCGAGACTATCTCGATCTTGGGACTCGGCGAATGTCACAGAGGCAGATTGGCTGGCCGGGAGTAAAGAGCTACGCAGCTTGATAATGAGTGCCTGGAGATCATTTGTAATCACCCGAATCTCATTGTTGACAGTCAACCTGCCTGTTGAAGACGTGTAGAGCTCGCAGCCTCGCGAGAGTATTGTGCAGCCGGGTTGAGACATCGTCAATGGATGTTTTCACGTCAAAGCAACTCGAACCCGCTTGGGAAAGTATTGTTATTCAATTTTCCACCTGTCGACCTACATTTCCCAATGACAAGCTACCAGCGCTTCAGGGTCTAGCTGATCGAGTGCAGGCTGGGACTAGATTACAACATCATTTTAAACATTTCTTCGACTAATGCGAATCAGATTTTCCTATGCTATGTGGCGTATTGGAAAGAACTGGGTTCCAGATTTCCAGATGTTGCTCGAGCACCGACCTGGTCCTGTCTCGCGTCAGATGGTATCCTTTCTTCCGACACTAAGGGCATGCTTCCTCGAGCCAGGCTCGTGGACCTGATATCCGAGTCATTCAACCCGAGTATATAAAATCACATAGCGCTGCATATCTCTGGGAAGATCCGTGTAGCTTGTAAAGGTCCTACTAATAGCCGGGATGTGCGATTATTTACCATGAATGCTCACGGGGAGAACATTGGTCCTGTGGAATTTGGTGACCCGAAAATTACACCGCCGAATTCAATTGTCTGCTGATGTATGACAAGCGTTATTATGATAGGGGGATGGAGTGTAATGAAGTCGTAATGGTCCTGCAAGAGGTGGGGAGAATCGAGATGGGTTGTATGTATCGAAGAATTGGTATTAGACAGATATACTGGAATGCTTTCTTTGGGGATCGTAAAGAGGAGTTAGCCATCATTATCTAACAATCTATGATACGCTACTTTCTTGCTTTGATTTATAATTTGAGCAAAGCTTTGAGGTAAGTTTTCAACCCATGAGGCGGAATAGGGGAGGTGGATGGTCTTGAAGCTGTTTGGGAAGAGTTTGAGTGCCAAGGTTCAGCTTTGATATCCAAAAAGAAATAATTATGATCTCATAATATTCTATTAATAGTTCCGGGTATTCTTGCCACATTTCTACAGCCACAAAGTTCCAGACTCCATCGCAGCTTCCCAATCCACATTGAACTCTTACCGCTACCGAGCATTTTGATCGGCATCTGCACCCTCCCTTCTCACGGTTTCTTTTACAATTTCTATCAAATGCATCTGTAACAAGCCCAATACCACCTTAAAGATTCTTCGCGGTCTCTTCGCAACGGCCATCCTGTGCCGCGTCATCAACCAATATATAACGACAATTTACCGCCGGCGCTTGGCCACAACTCGTCCCGCTTTTTCTAGCGAATAGCTATAAATTCTGCGAAATTCAAGTAATGCACAATGCCGTCTTCAAATGTACAAAGTTACTTTCTTTAGCTGCCAAGAGGTGACTAGCGTTGAAAGTATTGATCCTTCGAATTTCAATTTAAATGTTAGCGGTTCGATAAGCCACGATGTTTCGAGTTCGAGGCTGCGAAAGAACCTTTGTAGATAAATTGTAAGTTTTTCTTGAAATGTTTCTCAGATCTGTAGTTCTCTCTGCAATCATCATTGGTACTTGGCCTTGAAAGTCCATATTCTTTGCTTCTACCATTCCACATTTCTAAACTATTGGTTTGAAATCGCATCCTGCATTCACGACACTATCTGATACTTCTTCCAACCTCCGAGCTCTGCAATGGAGAAACGTGAAGGATGTTCAGCCAGCAAGTTGCTTGGATTACGTGAGTCGAAAGGACTCAGGATATGGCTTATAGTGGCTACTTTCCGTAAGCATTCCGTGTTGTTCATTATTCAGGTTGGGTTGAGACAATATTAAGTGACGCTGAGACACTAACCATTTCCCTATAGTTAGCATTATCGCAAATTTCATCGTCGTTATTGGATGCATGTCCCCAGCAACACTTCCACTTCATCTATACCGTGTCGACCGGCCAGCGTTAGCATCTGCACTATCAAACATTTCCCATCTGAACCTCACGGAGCTCGATAGTCCCGAACTACCAGACTCTTGGTATTGGGGCATGTCAGGTATGCGGATTCTGGGATCAAAGGTTGAAGACCGTAGCTAACTGAATTCTTTAGGGGTATGTGCAGTGTACAAAGCCGAAGATTCAACTCATTGTTGGCGCTCATTTCCCCCAACCACTGGTCTTGACGAATTGGTCGAGATGTCTCTCAAGTCTCACCTTGGAAACGCCTCGGACACGAACGACACCCAGCCAGTACTAAGTGCTTGGAAAGAAGCTTCCTCAATCTCTAACATCAATTCTTCGAAGAAACGGACTCACTTCATTACCTCAAGCAAAGGCAGTGCGACATTGGCTATACTGTCCCTTCTTGTGGGCATAGGACTCTTCTGCATCTCCGTTGCCTCAATGACTGAACGCTTCAAAGAGAAACCCAAGCTGTGGATCCTCTACCTGATATCCATACTTGATGGATCCATGTTTCTCGGATCAGGAATCATGTCCATCCTAGCAATAAAGAGCAGCTTCTGCTCCATCCTCTTCAGTCCAAAAGCTGAATCTCTAAACACAGGTTTATTAGATGGTCCGGGTATTGACGTTCTGTTTGGTGGCGTATTCCTCAAATTTGCAGCGGTTGGCATTCTTTTGGTTGGTTTTCTTATAGTGGTTTTCCTCAGTCTCATGTTTGCTGTTGCGTGTTGTGCGGCTTGTTGTGGGGGGGAGAGACGGTATTATATTGATGCCGACACTCATCATGAACTCGTTGAAGTGTAATGCGAATAATGCAAGCAACAATCTGATGCTCCTCGGTCTCCTTCAAGTATATTATTAGCAAGAGCTACCTTCAAAATCACCTGCCCTGTCGTCAGGCATATAACATAACTGATCAAGAGCCAAAGAATGACTAGACCTCTTCCATCCAAATATCAATTTCAACCTCGTCTTAAAAGAAAAGCTTGCCCACCATACTAGTAGAGCTTGGATGCTCTATTTTCCCTCGGTATATATTCTACTTCTTCTCCTCTTAATTCTCTTTCAAGCCGTAATTTAACCCCTTTTTCCCTACCTTCCTCCCTAGCCTTTTCGAACGACCTCTCTATACACCAGGCTGACAAAGCGCATGCCAAAATAACCAGAGCCATGGCGAGGAATGATGGGCTGGCCCTTGGAAAGCACCTTTCCAATCGGCTCAGAAAACCTAGTCTTGGGACTGTCGTCTGTCGCCTAAATCTTCTCATGCTCCGCTGCGGTCGTGGGAGAAATCTTGATCTCATGATGCTGGGTTCTTTGAAGACGATGGGATATTTTGTGATAATTGATCTTTGATGATTGCATTTGTTAAGTTGTATGAAGTTTAAATGTGATTGTGAGATATTTCTTCTTCTAATGAAAGATCTAAGTCAGCTTTGGAAATAAACTGGGATAGTCACAGACACAGGTATATTTAGTAGGGACCGAAGTTTGACACTGCTGTGTTTCTCCTCGAGTACTATATAGCGGCACTGAGCTGTTTTGTGTTGCAGACCATTCGAAAGAAGAATGGCTTTGGTGCGGTGATGGAACAGCCTCCTCATGCGTGGCTTTGTTGTCCCCAGCTGTCGGCTCCAGCTTAGTAATATCCTCAGGCTACACCACCAATCGCCTTATTCTCCCATACCCACCAGTGAGTAACAAATTTTGTGACACATCGTAATTTAAACTATTTTGAGATATCTCTAATAGATGATCCTTGAGAGAACATATATTTTCTGCAGAATCTATTCATGATAGCTGAGGCCACCTTAATTAATGGTATAGAACAGAGAGGTAGGATCCAAAATCGGCTCTGGCAGAACCCTTGTAAGGGGAGCAGAAAAAGGGCCTCAACAAACTCGGCTACGAAAATGTAGCCGGCGTTCAAATGGGACCCGCACTATAATGGCTCAGGGCGTGCTCAGGGTGCTCAGAGTACTCAGGCTCTACTCAGGCTCTGCTCAGGCTCTGCTCAGGCTCTGCTCAGGCTCTGCTCAGGCTCTACTCAGGCCTGTTTAGCTTGCTCACTCTCGGCTTAGGCATTCTCAGGCTCTGCTCAGGTTTACTCGCCCTCAACTCAGGTAAAGCGGCCGCTGCTCACGCCCAGAGACTAGAACAGAACGAGCAAAAGAAAAAAAAATTAATCCTGAGTCTAGGGGTATTCTTTGTCGAGACCCGAAGATACTAGGATCAACAGTTTCAACTAGGCTTGTCTCGATTTACAAGTTTGAAAGGATGCGGCAGATACGAGCTTTACTTCTCAGGAAACTTGAAATGATCAAGAGTGATAGCTAGAAGATAAAGTTTGCAAGGCAGAACATTCGGTTCGAAGAGCTCGCATTGCCAGCCGCCAGGATCATTCACCTAGTAGATGAATACATCAGTGATCAAGCTTCAGCAAACCCATATACATCGATTGTGCGGATTAGGATACTTTATTTGCTTCCAGTAAGCTTTTCAAAATACATTTCCTCTGGTGTTCATGTCTTCTGTGTATTAGTACTGTTGCAAAGTCAGCTAATTCCAAAATTTAGCTTTTCTTCAATCCCTCGAAACAAGCTATTTTCTTCATGAAAGGCCTCGAATATCTCTCTAACCTACTCATCAAATCCGCAGCAAGGTAGAAAGCTTATATGCCCGTCGCTACAACCAAGAAGCTGTGACTTCAGCAAATGCTTACAGAGACACTTTGAAATTGTCGCACCTTAACATACTCGAGTTCCAAGCTAGGAGTATTTGCTACCTTATCAAGAATGGAGGTTTCAGCATTGGACTAAACAGCGTTTTGTGGGATCCCTGGAAGTCATCATTAGCTGTCATTCAAGGCAGAGAGGACGAATATCTCCAGGTCTACGAAATCTGGAAAGATCTGAGAAACCAAGAAGAGTCTGAGGCTATCTACAAGCGTCATGGGGAAGCCATGAACTCCATATATACCGTCGCCACTGATGTATCTAGCCTGCGACGAGTCGTTAAAAGAGCGAACGCCCACGAGTCTCGTCGACTGTTTCTGAGGTTTCTTTCGACAGTTGATCCTTCACAAAATCACAACTCTGCTATTCAAACGCTTGATTCAAATACCGGGAAATGGTTGCTAGATGAAAATGAACGCTTCGAAACCTGGAAAACAGCTCCTAACTCTTTGCTCTGATTGAATGGAAAAGGTAAGACCCTTGAAGGAATTGCATACTCCTAGCTAATAGAGCCTTCAAGCTGGCTCAGGGAAATCTGTTTTGAGGAATGTCTTCCCTTTTAATTCACAGAAAATCTCATCCTAAATGTATGCGTATAGTGCCGCCGTGATCAAGCACCTTTCGGAGGCTTGCAACAGCAATCCGGAAATTGCACGTGCCTTTTCTATTTTAGCTTCACCGATGCTCAGAAACAGGATCCTGTGGAAATGCTTTTGTTCTGTCATTAAACTACTCGTTTCTCGCCCCGATACACCAAAACCAATCGAAATGTTGCGCCATTATCGGGAGATGGGGCATTGGCCAGATTTGGAAACTCTCGAGGATGTTCTACTTTCCACACTGCATGGGCTCTCTCATGTCTACTTAGTGCTTGACGCTCTTGGTGGATGTCCTCTTGATGGTGGCGCACGAGGGAGTCTAATGGATGCACTACTCAAACTTCGTGGGAGAGATCAGGCAAGCCTACATCTGTTTATCACCAGTCGGAGAGAATTTGACATTAAAGTTCGGCTACAACCTACCTTTCTAAGGTTCTCCGAAACCTCGTCGGTTTTTGACCTTGATCTATCAAACTTCCAGGACTCGCTTAATCACGATATTGGATTGTTTATAGACGATACTTTTGTTCGCCGGTCTTTCCGCCCTTGGCCAATTGAGCTGAAAGAGGAAGCCAAATTGGTACTGATCAAGAATTCGGATAGCATGTATGTATTCCAGTAAAGATTTCTGTCTCGTAATTTTCTTAGGGTATAAAGACATCTGAGTGTATGTTGACAAGGAAACTAAATCGGTTTCAATACGTATCCAACCAATTTCGTACTCTTGAGAAATGTAAAAGCATAGCCAATATCCGGGAAGCACTAAGAGAGTTGCTCGAGGGCCTAGACGATACATATAGTAGGATGCTTTACAACATGGCATCTGAAAACACAAGACAAGTTGCCAGTATTTTGAAGTGGCTTGCATTCTCACTCAGACTCCTCTATCTAGAAGAGGTTGCGGAAATCTTTGTGCTAGACTATGAGCATTCCCAGCCTACTCACAAAGATAATCGATTTCGGGAGCCCGAAGATGTTCTGAACTACCTTCCCGGCATTGTTATCAGCGACAAGGCTGTGCATACGGATGGCCCAGTTGTCAAAGGGTCTTCTGTGATAAAATTCGCACATTTCTCTAGCAAAGAATACCTATGCTCTGACAAAGTCAAACCAGACTATTTTGCTACGCCGGAGCAGGCTTCGCATTTACACATTGCAGAGTGCTGTCTTGAATACCATTTGCAAGTCAGTGAACATACTCTAGCGACTGAAATTGCAGCGAGAGAAAATGTTCTTTGGGACTACGCAGCTCGGAACTGGGCTACACATCTCGAAAATGTGACAGTCGAACGTTGGACAACATCTGTTATTGATCGTGCAATTCCAGTATAGGAAAGGATTACTCAATTATTAGAATAATTATTGAATAATATTGAGTATTATTCAATAGAATAAGAGTAACGAGTTTATGACTAAGCTATTGAATAGAATAGAATAGAATAATTAATAATTATTCAACGCTATTAAATAACCACGTGACTTTTGCATATAATATTATATAGAATTTGAATATAATAATAAACTTAGAACTTTTCTATTTTATATACTAAAAACTAAAGAGATCTATAATTTGAATCAAAAGAAAACCTAGAAACTACTTTTTTCGATGTAAAACGAATTCTTAAGATCTTTTCCCCAGATTTGGTTCTTAGATTAATTATGTACGTATAAGTGCACGTGATACGATCGTTAGCTTAATTAGAGTATTTTACTTGTTTTAAAGGTTTTCTCTATTTATACTCTTTCTTCCTCGTCTTATATTCTAAGAACAAATACGCTAAATTAAATAGAAGATATTACTTTTTAAGCATTTTCGCGTATTTAGCCAATTAGGTAGGGTTATTTTTAGCACGTGATTTTGTTCAATAACTTATTGAATAATAATGATTATTATTGAATAGAATAAGAGTAACACGTGAGTTACTCATGAATAGAATAACTTAACTCATTTTCGTTATTGAGTATTATTGAATTTCCCACACTGTGCAATTCGGGTACTTATAGGTCATTCGGAAGCGCTGATAAATATGATAAGGTTTCTGACCCCGGGATATACCAATCAGGGGCGCGAACAACTATCCTAGCCACGGTCATTGACTTTACTGCTAACTCCATTGTATTACACAGCATCTATTGGAGCTCTTGGATTGACTCGTTTGTTAATTAAGAACGGGACTCGGCTTAATGCACGCCCGTCAGACAGAAAATACGGGTTTGATCTACAAGTAGCGGCCGCTGAAGGAAGAAAGTCCATCTTCGAGGTTCTTCTCGAAGCAGGTGCGGACGTCAATCTCGGAGGTGGATACTTTGGATCTGTGCTCCAAGCAGCGGCTCACCATGGATATTAACGAATAGTTCGGATTCTGCTCGATCATCGCGCCGACCCCCACAGAATAGGCGGACATTTTGGAACAGCGCTCCAAGCTGCTGCAGCAGGTGGCAACGCCGACATTGTCCAGCTTCTGATTCAAATCGGTGCCGATGTTAATGCACAGGGCGGGGTTTTTGAAAATGCCTTACAGGTAGCTGCTGATTGTGGATCCTTGAGCATAGTAAAAATGTTATTATACAGTGGCGTTGATGTCAACGCACAGTCGAGCATGTCTACACGAATTGGAAAGAAGGCAGGCTTACCCGGATTGACGGCATGAGGTTGGCAGAAAGGTTGCGAGGGTATCAGAAGATTCCCATGAGTACATTGAGCGGCGGAAAGAAAAGATCCTCCGGCGCAGCAACTAGAATTAAAATTCTTTAAATACCTTGCCAGCGAAGGAAGGAAGGGTTGGTGGCAGTAGCTAGCGATTCATCCTCTAAGGTACAAAAGAATTCAAGTCGATCCCCAGAAGCGGTTCGAAAACAAAAAAACAGAAGTTGAAGCCAGAGGATGTTTGGAGGGGTAAGAGGTAGCCCGGTGCCGCAATCTTGGTGTATTGCATTTCGAACCCCACGTAGGTTCTAACTTCATGAACTTGAAGCGAAGGGAAGTTAGACAGACCACGCCAGAAAGATTCAGAACACCACTTCACGATCATTTCATGAGAAATGAAAAGAAAATTGAAGAGTCGAGTTTCTGTTCCCGGGTGCCAATAGTTCCATTGATAAAATACACAAAAGCGAAAAGTAGTGTGTAACTTTTACATCTTGCTCGGCATCCTCATGCCTCCATCAAGTCTCAAGACTACACCATTAAGCATGATATTCTCAATGCTCTGACTCACCAAACTCGCAAACTCCTCCGGTTTTCCCGGTCTCAGCGGGAACTCCATAACCCTCGTCAAGCTCGCTCGAACTTTATCACTCATCATCGCCGTCATCCTACTATCAAACAAACTCGGCGCAATAGTAACAACCCTAATCCCATACCTCGCCAGATCTCTCGTCATCGGCAGCGTTAGAGAAGCAATAGCACCTTTCGAAGCTGAATACGCCACTTGACCTGGTTGACCATCGAAGGCGGCGGCGGAGGCGACCATTATGACTATGCCGCGCTCCCCGTCCGCATCAACCGGCTCGGTGCGTGCGATGTGTGGGAGGACTTGGCGGATGAGGTCGATGGTACCGCGGACGTTGACGTTCATTACGAAGTCAAAATCGGAGAGGGAGAAGGGGTTGAGGTTTCGGTCCAGGATCTGTAAGGAAATATTAGCAATGAATTTTAATCTTACAAATATAACAATGGAAGTAGTAAGTAATGACCGAAGCTTGGAACTGAAATTGGAAGAACCAAATGTGAAGAGTAACTCGAGGTGGACAAAAATGTCAACTGTCACGTGCCAGTGCTTCCAGCATGTGGATAATAGTTGCACAAAGTCAGACAAGCCAGAGAACGTCAAGAACTTTCTTGAATGCTCTTTGGGCCTTCTTCCCTCCAACACAAGAAAATTTACATGCAAAAGCAGCAAAACACGCACCTTAGCTGGCGTGGAAACTCCAGCAGCAGCAATAACCCCGCCAACCGTCTTCCCTGTCTCCTTCACCCATTCCAAAGTGGCTTTGACAGCAGCTTCGATGCTTTCTGTCTCAAGGACATTGGTCTCGAAGAATTTGGTCTTCCCACCACCGATTTCTTTCACCAGTTGCTCTGCAAGCTCTTCATTCATGTCCAGAATAGCAACATATCCTCCCTTTCGGCAAATATCCTCGACACATGCCCGACCGAGTCCAGAAGCTCTGCTCCATATTAGCCTTTAATCTTCTTCGGTTTATAAGTACGCACCCTCCAGAGATAACAAACGTTCTACCTTCAATCTTCATTTTGCTTATTGTGATTCAGAAATGTCTTTTTGAATCAAGTCAGCATCAAGATGATGTCCAAGATCATCAATCACAAGGCCGAGGTTCAACCCCAGAATGGCGCTTTCCGAATGCGGTCAGGCGTCGGCATCGCATTATTCAAACACCGATTTCGATAAGACAAGCCGCAGCGACGACATGCGCGTCGAGATCATCACGGGACAATTAAAACACAGACATCAACAGGTGATTGAGGCCTCACAACACGACGATACTCTCTGCTCTTTGAGAGCGACAACGACAAGATGGTGCGACCAAGGAGATCATCTGTGGCGAGTGAGGAGAGTCAAGGGACAGCGAGAGATCAGGTTTGTTGACTTGGATAGAGAGATTGGGGTAGACGCTGATGAGAAGCAGGAACTGGGAAGCATGTACGACTACCTTGCAAAGATCATCCTTCTAGGTCCCAGTGGAAGCGGAAAGTATGATATCAGCCCTCCAAGCAGAAGAGAAGAGCAATACTGATTGCGTTCAGATCCTGTTTGCTCCACAGATTTGTAAAGAACGAATGGCGGATCCTTTCATCACAAACGATTGGCGTCGAGTTCGCAAGCAAGATAATTAGAGTCGGGACCGGAGCGAGAAGAAAGAGGATAAAGCTACAAGTACGTCGAATCTACCACAAGCTCGAGAACCCCACTTACAATGTTACCAGCTCTGGGATACAGCAGGCACAGAACGATTCCGCTCCGTTTCGAGGTCCTACTACCGCGGCGCTGCAGGCGCAATACTAGTCTACGACATCACATCCCACAATACCTTCACCTCCCTCCCCTCATTCATGAACGATGCCCGTGCGCTCGCCTCACCGAACCTCACACTTCTACTCGCGGGGAATAAGTTGGATCTGGCAGATAGCGGGATGTTGATCGATACTGGGCACTCGAGTTTTCAACCAGCTACACCATCGAGCGTCAGCAGCAAAAGTTCTCAATTCCCCTTCGAAGCCTCGAAATCCACCGCAAGCCCAGCCGCGAATCTAGGCCTAGGAACACAACTCCGCGCCACCGTCGCCCCAGACGGCCGAGAAGTATCCGCAGAAGAAGCATCCCGATGGGCAAGCTCAAACAACATTCCTGTAACGATGGAAGTATCCGCCTTGTCTGGAGACAACGTTGAAGAAGTATTCAACCGTCTGGCCCGTATGATTCTCACAAAAATCGAGCTGGGAGAAATAGATCCCGATGATCCGATGAGTGGGATACAGTATGGAGATGGGGGGTGGGCAGGTGATGGAGATGGAGCGAGTGTGAAGAGTGGAATGACGATGGATGATGGGGGGTCGAGGAGGAGGAGGAAACCGAGAAGTAGGGCGGGGTGGGGCGGGACGTTGGGGATGAGGGAGTGGGAGGAGGTGTTTACTGTTGGGGCGAGGAGGAGGAATAACAGGTGCTGCTAGACTTTGCAGCGCGGTCGAAATCTCTTTTGTAAGATTCTTGTGGATATTAGGGCCATCAGCGAATACTGTCTTTTTTTCTGTGTATATCTGGGCGATGGCGTTCGGCGAGTAGACTTCGATCGTTTGGTGCCTGCGGCATCTTCTTTTCTTTGGTCAGGGACCCATTTGAGAAGAACATAGGGATTCATGTGGATATGATAGATTACAGTACATTAATAATAGTTCGCGATGAATGGATGTCTATACTCGAGCCGGGAGGAAGTAGAGCCTCTTAGGAATGGCAGTGATGCAGCAACAAGATAGAGTGAAGTCCTAGATTGAGTCCACAGAGTGAGACCTTTGCACTTCGATGTCGCCGATGACTCCATCAAAGATCACATTTCTTGCAAGCCATAAGATTGGAAATCCAGGCGCTTTTATTCATCTGCCGAGTCACACCATGAAGCTTCTCTCCCATGAAACTGCTTTGCTGCCCATTTCTGATGCGCTTCTTAATGTCTGTTTTCTCCAGACTTGCCTTTGAGAATCGCACTTCAAGTATTTTCGTTCCATCGACGAACTACTTTTTCCATCAATAAAATACTCTCATGCATCTCCCACCGATATCGTCAACGCCAACGACAGCGTCTCTCCCACTGGAAGTGTCAGCGCTCAAATTAGAGCCGTCGTAGCGACCTTGCTCACCCATCAATGCCTCCCTCCCGCCCCTCTTACAACTCATATCTCAGCTCAGGCGAAGTAAGAGGCTTCATATCCTCCTTAATCCCCCTAACCATCCCCTCAACCAACGCAAAGCATAACTCCATGACCTTTACCTTGCTTAGCCCCGCCCCTTCGTTAGAACCAATTTGCTCCTTCAACTCGCTCGTCTTGACCTTGCCTTGGAGATTATTGTCCTTGGTGTACTTCTCTCTGGTGTTCTCTTCTTCTTCGAGGAGGGCGATGAATGTATCTGCCAATTTTACACATTGTCAGTCTCTTATTCAGTACTTTGGTCCAAGGGAGGAGAGGGACGGAACGGACCAGAGATCTCTTCAAGGTGCTTTACCAGATCCGCAATGTTGATATCCTTGTTTGAGGTAAAGCAAGCTTCGAAAAGTGCGCGTCCGATGATAAGGCCGCGAGATTGGGTTGAGGAGGTAATAAAGGAGGGACAGAGCCATGAGGTCCAGATGACAACGCTCCTAGCCTCAAACTCGGTCTCAAAGACTCTGGTTGAATATTGACCATCCAAGAAGCCCTAGGCAAAGTCAGTATTGGATTTCAGGACTTTGGACAAGATGGAAATGTTAAAATAGTTTGGGGACTTTAGGGAGAGAAAGAGTGGGGTGGGGTGGGGTGGGGAAGGGGAGGGACGTACATTGGTGGAGAGGGTGAGCCATTCGCTGGTGTACTTAGGGACGAAAGCGTTTTGTGGGGTGGCGGCGACGTTGGAAGTAAGGACACTCATCTTAGGACTAGCGCCCTCCAAAGGAGAGCCGCTGTCGTTGGGTTGGACATTCTGGGAAGAATAGTCGTCAAAGTTGACATCCTCGTCATGGCTGACAGGTTGTCTTTCATACATCTTTGCGGTGGGAACAGGGAATGGAGGGTGAGCGGGTTGGCTGTGACGACTGGAGTAGGGATCGGGGTTTGTGGGTGAGTTATCGTTGAAGCGGACTTCCTTTGGGCGTTGTGGATCTGCCGTTGTGTCAGGTTGTGAGCTTGGTTGTTGGGGTTGAGAAGGGGTTGGGTCGGGGTTCAAGGGAAAGAGGTTGTTTTTGAAAAGAGGCTACGAAGCTACGAAGTGGATATTTATATAAAGACTAGGAGACGGCTTGCGAAGGGGAAAGCGAGCGGGTTGTGCCAGATAAGGATTACATTTTGCGAGATATCATATTTTGTTGACAGTAGCTGCATTGCTTTCTCGCTACTTTTGCATCAAGTCCTTTGCTTGCTTTTGTGGCTCGTTTTTGAGTCGCTCTAACAACAAGAGCGCTTTTGCCTCTGATATGCGCTGAAATTTAGAGAGAGTTTCTGCTTTTGTCTTTTGCTCTTTCATATTATATGACTCTCCAATGGTCTGACTGTCGCGGGAGTGGAGTGGAGTTGAGGATATGGTCGCTATCCCCGTCGCTGAAAGTCGCTCTGAAAGCTAGGACGCTATTGCCTTTGATAAGGACTGATGTTTGGACAGCGTCTCTAATTTGCCTTTATCTTTCCCACTGCATCAACTCTCCTCTGGGAGTGGAGTGGAAGATATCGTCGCTGTCGCGGAAGGTCGCTCTGGTAACGAGGACGTTTTTACTTTCCATAAGCGCTAAGATGTAGAGAGTGTCTTTGATCTTGCCCAATTCATTACCTCTCTCTTTCTTTCCGTGCCAAGCTGTAATTTGAAATTGGTGAACGAGATCTGGCTCTTTGGTATTGGATTTGAGGGCTTGGCACGTGATCGCTTAATTCAGGGGAGTGAAGGTGCCTCACTGGCGAGCAGCAACGCACCATCAGAACGCAATTGTTTCTCAACTTGTTCCGAGTATGCAGAAGAACTTCTGAACTACTAAAGCCTTAGTGCTCGTCCACTTTCTACAATGTCGCAACCGTGCCAAACACGTTGTCGATGGAGAACTCACTATTCTCCTGATCCGAGGTACCACGGCCCAGGCTGCAGCGTTGACCTGTCTCTGCAGCAATATTATTCGGCCGGTGCAACAATATCCTAGGAGTGTTAGAATCCTAGCCGAGCCTTGAGCAGAGTAAAACGGGAATACTTGTTCTTGCTTTCGACAATTTGGCGAGGAATGTTTAGCCAGCAGCATGCTTGACCTGTATTTGGTTTCGAACGCACGATCAAGAGCGTCAAAGCCGATTTAGAACAGGTGCAAACACTATAGGCGGCAAACTCGGATGGTATGTTGCTTCCTTGCGAAGTTATGGCTTCTCTGGAATATCATACATTGATGTTCTTACATACTCAGGTTTTTTTGCTTCTGGAATTCGCCCTCGTTTCGGAGTCTCCGGCACCTGCATATGCTCTCGCTCCAAGTAGTTATAATACATAAATGAGCTGCACAAACCCTCGATCTCCACGGTAGGTTAACACGACCCAACAGCATAGAAGATCGAGGCATCACCGCCAACGAGAACCGGAGAATATAGGTAGAGAATGGCACTCGGCCAAGTCTCAATCCATATCATCCCAGCTTTCTACCTCCCCAGTAATAGGCCCATCACCATTAATTTTTGCCACAAAGGCAATACGGTTCTCCAACTCCCGGTACGCCTCCTTTGCACGCTGTTTCTCTTCCACTCTCGCCTCTTCTTTCTGCATCCTCACCTCCCTCGCCAGTTCCTCCCGCACTCTCGACTCTTCTTCCTGCATTCTCACCTCCCTCTCCCTATCAATCCTCCCCCTCTCCTCCTTCGCAAGCACAATAATACTATCCCTCACAGCTCCAAAGAACTCCCTATCCATCATCTGACTCCAAACCCAACTCATCGCCCCTACCCTCTCGAAGTCCACCTTATCCTTGACACTTGCCTTGATAACCGCCTGATTCGCCATCTTGGCTTGATTATCAAAGAATTCCATTATGAGGCGTAACTTATTACCCAGGCCGGTTGCGAGAGCGCGGGAGACGAGGGCGGTTCCGACGTTGACGCCATTTTGATGACAGTAGTGGAGGGAGAAGCGGTCATAGGCAAGGAGGTTGTGAGCGGATTGCCAGTTCATTGTCAGGTTGATTAGGGCGGACAGAGTTTGTTCGTGGATTGGGGAAGATGGTGGGTAAATCAGTTTACCGTCTTGGGTTATCGCCTGCTGTACGAAGTTAGTTCTTGATCATAACCAAAGACCAAGAAGACAAGAAAAGAGACTTACAAGTCTGAGAAATCGGCGGATGAAGGCGTGGATTTCTTCGACAGGAACACTGGTATTACCGACTGTGATGTTAGCGTTCTCTGGATGTGCTTGTAAGGCGCCTTGAATGGGTGGGGAGAAGACAATTGGTTCTTTATTGAGGTCGCGTCGTTCTTGGAATAGTATTTGAGGAGGGGTCCGAGGTTGCTGGCGCATCTGAGCCATTTGGACCATCTGAGACTTCATCCACGTAGACATTGTATTTTGCGCTGCAAGACCTCCTGTGGATGGACGTGCCGTAGAAGGACCTGGTACCTTGGACATCGAGAATGGGGCCAATGGATCGTTTTGCGCGCCAAAACCTGATGCAAGTGGGCTTGGTACAGCATTGTTCTTCTTAGAGGCATCTGTCTTGGATGGATCTACCGCGAATCGTCCTCCTGTGGATCGAGGTTGGCCCAATGCTTGTGCGGACTTCTTCAGATCTGGCTGCTTCAACTTCGGCGCGTCTGACTGAGACGAAGCTGATCTGGCTGGAGCATTGTTGACTTGACTGGCATGGGTGGATAGTGGAGGTTGGCTAAAGGCTCTGGCTGCCGTTGCGAAGAGATCTAGCGGCGGTAGTGTAGCTGACTTCGGTGGTCTGCCTGGGCCTTTCTTGGATGAATCTTGATGGCTCAATTGTTTCTTAACGTGCTTGATGTTGGGTCCAGTTATCTCTGCCGGTTTGTCTGGAAGCTTTGCGCGCGAATCATCCTTCGACGCGTCATTCTTTGACATTGGAAGTTTGACATACTTGACATTCGGTCCTGATCCTGGCTTGGAAGCCGAGGTCTTTCTGATCCCGCTATCCTTGGTCACCTTTGACGCGTCCTTTTGTGCGGGGAGCTTCTTTGGCGCCATTGCGGGTGAGCTTAACACAGATTCTGACTTTCGAGGTCGTCCAGGGCCCCGCCTCAAGGGCAATTGAGGAACTTCGGGCTCGGGAGCCATGTTGTTCACGAATTGTTGATCTTCCTCGATGGATCGTTGTCGTGTTGAAGTCTGCGGGAAGTCAAGATCGGCTTGGTCTGATATTGGCTCGGCAGGAATATCGTTCGGGGTATTGTCCGACGCAAGTGTGGTCTCGCTGTCGCATTCTCGGCCGGAATATCATTGAAGCCAGTTGTATCACGTGTACTGCTTTCCGAGGCCTGTCCCGCATATATGTCTTGATCATCTCTGAGGAATTTATCCGGAGTATGTCTGGCAGCCCTAGAGAGCCTCTTCAAGTTGTAACTTCCTCCAGGTGGAAGAGACCGGGCCTGAGAAGTGGTTAGAGATTGATCCAGTGAGTGATTAGCTGCCAGCTCCTCCAATGCGATTGACCATGGCTGCTTAGAGGAAAGTGATGGGTCGGTGGCTGGCGATTAAGCTCCATCACAAGCACTTAAGTTGCCTGAGCAGCCAACAAAGTTCTCACACTCCATCTGGGATCCACATGATCATAAAAGTATATCATATCTGGATGCTTTTGAAAGGCAGAGTAGAGTTGGGCATGGTACTTCTTGATCCTGCTATCTTGTTAGACTTTTAAGTTCAACTGTTTCCAATCTGAAAGCATTCAACACTGTGGCAGAATGAAAAGTCTCTCTTTGCTGCACAAAGCAGAGTCAGGAATCGAACGCCAGATCCATGGAAGTAGGAATGATCCCAACTCGCGTCTCGAGAACACAGTGGAGGATGTTGTGCTTGGAGAGTTGAAAGCTTAGAGTTAAGAAGATCCGTCACGTTTTAGAACCAAAGCTCTAGCTCTAGCAAAGCAATTGCCAAGAGAAGGACAGCAACACTTTTGGGCAAGTAGAAGATACGCGAAGAGATGGTAAAGTGGAGGGGGTGACGAATAGCCTAAGAGGTTCTAATGCATTACCTCAAGGAAATTCGGCATTGATCCAGAGCCCGATGCTAGGGATACAAAGCAAGTTTCACCCGATATCAAAATGAGTTTTTCGGAGTTGTGTTGTACTTTCTGGATCAGAAGCTCCTACTCTCGTTCGGGGAGCTTTTCGGAGAGCCTTTGCTGAAAGCGCTTCTCCAATTTCTGCCGCAACCTTCGCCGCTCCCTCTTTGCTTTCAAAATTTCCTCCAACGCCTGTCGGCCGCCAAGGGTTTCCCTCATTTTCGACGCCCAGTCTACATGTGCAGTGTCAATGGCTGGGCCGTCAACAAGATCATTAGTATCTTCCGACTTTCTGTCCTCCGATAGCAGCTCCTCCATCTTTTTATCATCGAGTCCTTCAAGAAATGCGCCCCGAGATGCCGCCATTTCTCCAAGTGCCTTTTCTCGTCTCTTATACAGCTTATGCGTCTGGTTGTTTGGTAGAGAAATCTTCCCTTTCTTGTCGACGTGCGGAGGTCCGTAAACCCAACATACAGACCCATGTTGATCCGTTTGCGGATCCACCACAATTCCACAGTTCTCTGGCATAGCCTTCAACATGACATCTGGTCGCAAGTGCGGCTTCTCATCGAACATCCTCTCGAGCGATCCCGGCCCCTTATTTGCCTTATTTCGATTCAATTGTACTTGCACCTCTACCACTTGTCTGTTGTTTAAGTGATGCCACATGAGAGCCATCAGTTCGACGAATGTGTGCTGAGAAGTCTTCGAGTTGAATTTGAATATTTTCGACCTCATCGATCCTTTCCCAGGCCGTTGCAATGCATTCGACTGCAGCTTATTCGTTATGAGGGATTTCATCTTGTATTGTGGACATTCGGTGGAGACTGCAGACTCCTTTGGAGAGAGAAGCCAGCCGGGGTTGATGTTGAAGTCCATGACGGAATGGAGAGTGGTTCGACGTTGGTCTTTGGCTGGAAGGACATAATGGAGGTCGATGATACATTTCTCGGGAGGTTTGAAGTTCTTGAATGGTACAATATTAAGGATTTCGGTGTCGACCAATAACTTCTTCTTGCCTCCGAATGTCTCGGTCATGAGGAAAATGGTTCGACATTGGTGGGTGAGGAAGGGGGTTCGACCTGCATAGGAAGCCTTAGGCAATATCCTGACGCAGGCATGAAGGTTCATGACATCGCAGAGAGCCGTGATGTATGATCGCAGAGTGATTGACCAATTTGAATGTTCCTGGATGTTTAGGACATTGAATGTCGTCTGAACTTTTGCCTCAAGGTTGATGCGGCTAAGCTAAACCTCTTTCGGATGGCGCGAGGCTGCTGTACAACCTCGTCAAACATCCTCTCCTGCTAAAACCATTTTCCATCATGCCTTGCAAGAGTACCATCAAAAAGCATCTGATATCGCACCAAGATGCATTCGGGTTGCAATACAGTACAGGATGAGCTGGTGATCGAGGGCAAGTGCCCGATATTGAATCCCACCTTTCCTTGTGACCCTCCAATCATTGCTTTTTAATAAGGTCTCACAGAAGCAGGTGCACAAGGTCTCACATGGCCGAACTATATACGGCCCTGTCCTACGATGGACTGGAGGGCCTCATTCTATTCTGTAAGTTGATGGCGGAGAGATATTGAGGCTATCCAAAGATGGGTATGCGTCAAATCCGCCAGATCATTATCAAAAGCTGACTTCTTCAACAGCAATGGTCCAAACTCCACCAGCCAGCACCTCCCGACACGAGATAGAAGTGCCTTGGCCGCTATGTGCCTTCACACTCTTAGTACTGGCCATCAACAGCATGGCACAGCCTGCGGGTCGACTCTGCGGACACCATAGACTTCGACGAACATACCTCATCAGCTCACCACTGATGTGTGTCTACGACCTCCTCTTCGTCCTTCTATACCCAGTATACATTTGCACGAGATATTCAGTGGACATATCGACGGGAATTACACTTCTGCTCTCCAAAAAGGTTTCGGCACCTGTGCCGGACGAGAAGTTCCATGCTCTAGCACAACGAACTTGGCTGCGGTGGCTGTTCTTCGTCTTAGGTCCTCTACCTCTGGGGATTTTGCTTGCGGGTTTGAATGGAGTCCCGTGGACACAGCTCATCGGGTTTATATTCCTGGCAGACTGGATCGTGGGAGAAATCCTGATCTTCCTATCCACGATCTCTCCATTCTCTTCCGGAGAACACGAAAATGTCCCAGATATGCCAGAGCTCACAACCTACACTGGGTACTCTTTCGTCGGCTTCACAATACTTGCATGGACCGCATTATTCTGGACACCATTCCTCCGCTCCGAGTCCCTCCAGCACAACCCTTCATTGTCACTGGCTGTCAATCTTCTATTCATTTCTGTGGTTCCGGTTTGCATAGCTTGGGTTCTTGCTCTAGGACCGGAGTTCGTCGGTCTAGGGAGATTCTTGGAGAGGCACATGACGTTGAGTAAATGGCTTTGCGTGGCGTTTCCAGATCTAAATGGGTTTTACCCCCTGGACACGGGTGCTTGGCATTATGCTGTGCTGTTCTTGGCAAATGTGGTGTTTGGGATTCTGGCGTATGCAATCTTTTACGATCCCAGAGGAACGGACTTCCCGAGTTGGGTGAAATGGGTATTCAGGGCATAGGTTAAGATATATAGACCTGGCACAGATTCGTAGGCCATTGATGACAGGAGGTTGCTAGTGCACAATATTGGGATCACAGGGACCTCCTTTGAGCTTTTGAACCTTCCAGGGGCAGCAGTACATTCTTTTCAATTCAGAACTCCAACCTCTAATTAGTACAACAAACATGCACACAGAACCGGAGGCTCTAACGACTCTATCGAGTGTTATACAAGAAAATAATAGAAGTACAGATCTCAACGTCACACCAGTTCCACCACAACCACCACGTCCACCCGAATTCCGCCCCAGGAATTCACCCCTCTTCCGCTCTCGCTCCCAGTACTCCGCTCCCCTCTTCTCCGCCTCCGCGTGTCAAGTTCCACTTCACTTCCTCAATGGATACTCTCTTATGAAAATCGACAAAACCGTCGCAATCGTCGCAGATACCAGCGAAACGCCTATTCTCGCCATCAGCTTTCCATGCCCCTCACATCTCATACCCGACAAAGAAAGAAAAGACAACTCACCAAATCCCCATCGAAAGCTTTGCACATAACAATCAACCACGATTGTTCTCAATGGCTCCTCCAATTCCCAGATCCTGTTTACATCCGTTGAGACTGCGTCGAGAATCTACTCTTCGTCAGTCTTACTCCTCATAATTTCAACGAACCTAACATTTCGAAGCGAAGGTAGGAAAAAGAAAAGAACTCACAGCCTCAGCACCATCAAACCCCTTCAAAGCATCAGTAAGCAACACCTGATTTGTACCCACTTGCACGGAACTCGCAACCGCGATTCCCAAGATTAGGCCAAGCGGAATCATAACAAAAAACCCACTCGTCGCACTCGCCATATCCTTACTCTGAGCCTTCCCTTTCCCCCCAACCTCCTCGTCTCCCTTCTTATGCTCCAACCCAGAAGTTAAAGCTATAAAAGCACTACTCAGACAGATCCCCAACCCAAATCCCCCAGGCACAATCTCGCACGTCTCCAACCACCCCGTATTCCCCGTCCACCTCAGTATCAACACCAAATAACACAAGACCCCTAATGCAGAACCGAAGATGGTGATTGTTTTATAGTACCCTGTTCGAGCTATGAGGAGTCCACCGAAGAGGCCGCCGAGTGTGTTGCCGAGGACGGCGGGGAACATTCTGGTTCCGGCTAGGGCGACAGATTCGTTGAGGGAGATGCGGAACTTTGACGGCTATCCGTTAGTTGGGGTTCTGGTCTGTGGAGAGAGATAGTGTGATGGGGTGGGGAGGAGAAACGGGAGAGCTTACATAAAGCGGGATGAAAAAGATAACAGCATATTGAGCCCCGAGCAGCAACGCCACAATCGTATACGGCGTGATGATGTCTCTTTGGATGAGTAGTCCAGGAGGGAACACAGGCTCATGCGCAAACTTAACCTCCCACACCCCAAAAAGGACGAAAAGGACTATGGAACCAGCCACAGAACCAAGAATAATCGGATGCAAAGGCGCCAAACTCTGTCCCGCCAAACTCAACGCCCCCAACAATATAACAATCGCCGCCGCCAGTAACACACTCCCCACAAAATCAATACGCTTTAATCGCGAGTACTTGTCTGGAGGGGCGGAGAGCGAGGTAGGAGAGGATTTCTTAGTGTTGGGAAGAAAGAAATAGACGACTATGATTGCTATGACGAGGAGAGGTGCTTGCCCAGCGAAGGACCAGCGCCAGCCGATTGAGTCTGCGAGGAGGCCGCCTATGGGGCCGCCGGCTGCGCGGCCGATGGTCATTACGACGTTCATGTAGGAGCGCCAGAAGGCTACTTTGAGGAGGGGTACGAGGTCTATTGGTGTTTGTTAGATGGGATGAAATGAGGACAGACGAGGTGGGGGAGGGAGGATGTGTGGGAAAGGGCTGACCTGTGATGACGAGCGAGACGATGAGAGTCATGGAAGCCGCTCCGAGACCACAGATGACTCGGCCTAGGATCACGACGCCAAGAGTTTCGCCGACTCCGCTGTGAAGGGGGACATCAGTGACGATTCTCTATCTCGGGAAAGAAAGGGAGAGGTACCAGAGCAGACTGCCAATGGCAAAGTTGGCATATCCCACAATCAGCACGATCTTTCGTCCGTAGATGTCGCTGAGCTTTCCCATCAGTGGCTGGAATGCACACATCGAGAGCAAGTAGCTCGTTGAGAGCCAACTTCCTAGACCGAGGGACCCGAATTCGGAGGCTATCGTGTCCGTTGTCGCCAGGACGAGGGTACTGTCTGCACTCCCAACAAAGACACCTATTCCTTGGATCAGCGATGACGAGTCTTGAAGAGTGGACTTGAAGAGCTTACCGATCATGAGCAAACTGAGGATGCCCAACACAGACTTTCCCATCTTCTTCTCATCCTGGATTCCGGCGTCGATATCAGAGACATCGTCCTCTGTAGCTTCTGTCGACTGATAGGTAGGAGAGACAGGCTTTGACTCAGAGGAGAGCAGTGAAGTCTCCTCCGTGATGGAGTAATCCCCAAAGCTTGAGCTGCCGAAGCTTGAGCTGCCGTTGCTGCTGCTAGGAAGTTTTCCATCACGTTCAAAATCGAATGGAGCCATTGCACCGAGTCTAAAGATCTAGAAGAGAAGTTGGCACAGTGACGAGACGAAGACATTTTGTTTCCAGAGTACAGTTGTCAGTCGTCTTGTCCGAGTTTATCTTGTCTTTCTCTTTGCCATCTCACATCACCTAACTCGTCTTAACGCCCGAGAGGTGATAATAATTTCTGTGTTGCACTGAGGAATGATGTGCTCAATTGGCGAAAACGATTGGCTACCCAGAGAATGGTGGTGCAGCATGTACGACGCCGCGAAATATGTGCGTTCCCTAAGGCGTATGCAAAGCATCACTTGTGCTCCTCTGCGGCTTCATCCACCAGCTTCAGGTCTCAGCAGTATCAAGATCGTGCAACAAGCTATCGAGGACAGATTGTCGCCAGTGTGTTGCTTGCATCGACCACTGGCCGAGGGCGAGACAAGATGGAAGTCGAGAGACACTTTGGTAACCAATCATTCTGTAGCTCAATATCAATGGATGCCTCTCGTTCCGGATCATGCCTTAGTTGAGATCATCTCGACGAGAACTCTCGGAAGTAGAGAGGCAGGATGAGAAATTCAAAACATAGCCTCGAAAGATTCGCATTGAGACTGCCACGACGCCGCTCCGGGATTGATGCAATCGAAGGTTCGGCAAATGTCTATTAAACATAGAGTGCACCCAACTTCAGAATCTTCGAGTTCAACTCGATCTATATTCAGAAACTTTGCAGCCACCCGGCTCACGTGCTCATGATATTGACTACAAATTGAAGACCAGGAGATTTCCTCATATTCTCAGGACAATGAGATCAGGAGTTCAATTGCCTCTTACTATGTTAGATAGCCATGATGTAACACTTCACTCTCTACCTCTAGCCAGGAGCAGAAGCCACATTGCTTTACTGCATCGCTATCTCGTACGATGGCGACCTCTCTGCTGCCGCAGAACATAGTATCTGGCGATCCTGAAGCCTCTGTACTCTGCTGCACGCCTTCAAGACACGAGGTGCACAACCAATCTGACGGTACTCGGATTCTGGAGACTGTGAAGGTGCAGGATCGGACTCAAGAGATCTCCAAATTCAATCTCCATTGGCGTTGACTTTCTCGTATTGCTGCGTAGATATGCGGAGGATGCTTGGAGTGGTTTTATGGTCGTTGCTTCGTGTTTATGTTGATTTGAGGAGGAGAAGCAGGAGAGAAATTTGATGAAGGTGTTGCCGTCCCCCAGGAAAGCATGACTTTTAAGCCTTCCCCATTTGGGACTGGCGCATAACAACGCCAAGCGGCACTCATTTTCTTTCCCCTTTCTCCACGCTTCAACACGCGAGCCTATCGACGACGCCCTTTCTTCAAAAAACTTATGCACAACATTTATAAGATTACGCCTTGCTTTGATCGGACATTGCATGCTGCTCCCGCCTTTTCCTCGCTCGCGAACGGAACGACCTTGTATCCGAATCCGATTCAGAATCACCTCATTTTCACACCATCTGTCTCGATATCCATTTCCACCTACTTATGGTCTCAAACTTTAACCAATACTTTGTTGATTATTCTCCAGGCCATCGTGGTCTGTCTCAACATTTTCATTCACAATGCGCCAAGTGGCACGTGCCAATTCTTTGAGCCACATCCCTGCTTCCTCTGGGCTAGGTATTGTAAATCTTACCTCGTACCTTGGGCATCATCTCCGCAACTGCCGAAGTGAGCATATTTAGGGCTACCTTTGTTTCGTTTGCAACTTTAAATCCCCTTTTGAGTCTTGACATCATCTGTTATAAACTTTTTCATCCACTCTCCTTGAGGCAAAGTGGCTCAGTACTTCTTGGCATTCTTGTTTTACCCCTGAAAGTCCTTTCCGAGTAGGGCCAAGTGAGAAGGACATGGGGTTTATATCTCCACTTCAATTTTGCGCAAACGTTGTATGCGCGTCGCGATCACAATTAAGGTTTTCGGTATGATCATCGTTGGTACGAGAACTTTACCATGGTAATGGTATAAGATGGCGCCTCCCGCAGTTATCTTCTGCCACCCGTCGAGAATATAATTCTCTGTCACTCATTTTATTTAAACATCGTTCTTTGAATTTTCTTTGCATTTTCACTTCGCTTCATATAATACTTTCACCATGCAGTTCTCACTCAAACGCAACCTTGCTCTCGGGCTCACAGTATTGCAAGCCGTACAGGCTCGCTATGCCATGTACGTCGATCAAGTAAGTCCTTCCACCCTGATCTTCAGCAGCACATTCTAACCCAACCAGTACCATCTCACCACTCTGCCAAATAACACGGTCACTGCCGGTATCGACACAGTCATCATGGCCTTCGCCAACTCCTCCCTCTTCACCACCAACCCCGCCGGCAACTATACCCCCTTCGAATCCATCTCCACCATGCGGGCCCGCTTCGACTCCACCGCAAAACTCATGATCGCCCTCGGCGGCTGGGGCGACACCGCCGGCTTCTCTCAAGGAGCCGCCACCGACGAATCTCGCGCTCTCTATGCCAGCAACGTCGCTTCGATGCTCGACACCTACGGCTTCGACGGCGTAGACATCGATTGGGAATATCCCGGCGGAAACGGACAAGACTACCGCCAAACGCCCAACTCTGAGAAGGTTTCTGAAATTGAAACATATCCCTTGTTGCTCGCGGCAATCAAATCCGCCATCGGCGACAAGTTACTCTCAATCGCTACCCCGGGAAAGATTGGGGATATGATAGCGTTCACTCCTGAGCAAGCGCCTAAGATCTGGGAGAGTGTCGATTTCGTCAATATCATGACATATGACCTCATGAATCGCCGCGACAACATCACTACTCACCACACATCCATCAACGGTTCTTTGACTACCATAAATCACTACCTCGACAACCTCTGTCTCCCTCCCGCGAAAGCGAATCTCGGAATTGCTTTCTATGCTAAATACTTCACTATCGACCCCGCCTATCCCTGCTCCAACGGTCTTGGGTGCACTACCGTTCTTTTGGAGAACGCAGACGGATCTGATACAGGAAAGAGCGGAGCTGTGACTTTTGAAACTGCGAACTACGCTGCAGCGACTGGCAACCTCACCGAGTCACCAGATGGAAGTTGCGGTGCTTCAGTCGGGTACTTCTGTCCCAGCGGCGCCTGCTGTTCCGCATACGGATATTGTGGCACTACGGCCGATTACTGCGGCACGAATTGCTTGTCTGCTTATTCGCAAGGTACATGTACTGGGAGTAGTATCACAGATAACTTCCAGACGGCGATGGCAAACGGTGTCACGGACGCGAGCGAAGGTGGGCAATACTACTACGATTCCACGAACAATCTTTTCTGGACGTGGGACACTCCTGCTTTGATCACGCAGAAGTTCACGGATATCGTGAAGGCGAAGGGTCTTGGAGGTGTGTTCGCTTGGAGTGCGGGGGAGGATAGTTATGATTGGAGTCGGATTTTGGCGATGCAGAAGGGAGTTGAGGAGATGAGTTCTTAGATTAATTGGAAAAGAATTGTGTTTATATAAGATAGCTTCGTCGTGTTGTTATTTTTCGGTTTTAGGTATTCAAAAGGAGACTGACCATGGAAGCCTTTTGGCATGGACGCATGGCGCTGGGGTTTTCTTGTTGTTAATTGAACCATGGAGAATAATAGATTGGTGTTCTAACATTCCTCGACTTGAAAGTGAGTTCTATGGTTGGATTCGTGTCTCAGCTCGATTTCCCTACTTTCATAGTATTATCTTCCTTAGAGATAGGAATAACATAGCTAACCTCCATTCTCGACCTCGGATTCGGATGATATCTATCCGTGTTCATGACTCGCAACTCCCATCTTTAGACTTTTGAGATAAAAAGTTAATATCGAAGATATGGAGACCCCAGTCAGGGAAGCATTTCGAAAATCGACCTCGCATTTCCGCACCGCCCTACCCAAGTTCCCCCAGATTTCAGAATCCCACTCCCTTTCGCATTCAAACTTCCTCAATACCTCGCCCAATAGAAACTGTCTCAGAATATATGAAGAGATGAGAGTTGAACGCAGGTTGCGATCTTAATGTCAAATAAAGACACGATGGTTGAAGTAGATAGAGAGTCATACACTCCAGGAAAACGGACTCCCTGAATCCCATCATATCCTTTGTATAGTCACTGCTTCTAAGCAGTGATTCGCGCACTTAATCCTCAGCTATATCAAATCTCGAGAAAGTTCTTAAGGTTAACCTTCAAGATAGCAACCTCAATAACTCAACCTAACTTGACCCCCTCAAGCCACAACCTCAGGTACAGAAAGAAAGACATTATGAAAACAGAATCCATAGCAGTATCCTCCCTCCTCCTCCTGTCTACAGCAAACGCAGCACCGCTTCCGAAAGCAGATCCCTCGCCTCCGCCACAAGAGAACGTACCAACTCCCACCTCTCTCAACACCACCCACACCGCGACCTCATCGGCACCTTTCCTAACGCCCGTCACGCAACAAGACCTGAACGATATCTACGGTCCAGAAGAAGCCTTGAACTTGGCGACTGAAGAGCCTGCCTATCTAGGCCTCGAGCTCAGCACCAAGAGAGATGGTGTTGCTGTTGTACCAAAGGATAATGTTAAGGATGGCGATGAGGGCGGGCGGGAAATTGAGGAAAGACAGAATAACGGAGTAGCGCATCAGGGTGATAAGGGGGGACAGGGAGCTCCTAAGGGGAATGGAGGATGTGTGATTTTGTGATTGTTGAGTGTGGTAATGCTTGCTGGCAAGCTGACTCTGAGTGTTTGTGATAAGAAACGCAGGGTAGAGAAAGCTGTAGATGGCGTGGGAATCATGTATGGTTTTCTCAAGTATCAACAAATAATGAAAATGCTCTTTTGGACGCTCTCTTCCACCGAATATGATGCATTTGAATTATCATGTCGTATAAGGCCGTATAAGGCGAGAGTGCGAGAAAGTGCAGAGAGTTAATCGACTGCTTCTTGGATTGTAGGGATGGCCCTGAAGTTTCGCTGAAATTGACTGATGGAGCAAAAAATGTGAACTACGCCTTGAAAGGCACTCTAAAAGCACCAAAACAGAACAACTTTATCGAGCGCTGTGAAAGCAATTGCGTCTCCTGCTTCACTTCTATGATATTCAGGAGTTTCTGTAACTCGGTCGCACTTGCAGGATGAGGTGAGAAGGTTGAGGATGTCCGGTAGATAATTAGTCATAAGATCGTCGTCTTTATACGAAGTCTTGTTCGCGTATTCGTATTGATATCCGAGAAACTGATATCCAAGTCCCTCGATGTTCCTTGCATCTTTCGTGTTCGTGGGGAAAAGAAGGAGAAGTGAAAATGCTGAGCTCCCTTCCTTGGAAAAGCATGATCTAGCGCCTTCCCCTTTGAGTCCAGTCAACTTGACTAGACCGAACGAGGTTATCCGGATAACCATCGTCCAATTTCTTCCTCTCTCTCCACGACTCAACTCCTCTTCCCCATCATCAACCTCCTGACTCTCCACTTCCGACAACCTCACGACGGCGTACCGCCGGCGCAATTACGGGACCAAGAGTGCGGATCTCCGTTGGGCCATGACAGCGGCTCTCCACAGCCCACGTAGGATGGGGTTGAGATGGATTCGGCCACGGGCGGTGAAGTTCTGGTTCATCTTGTGTTCATGAGCTGTGGAGCGTGGTCAGACTGCTATCTCGAGTGGGGTTGTCTGCCATGCGTTCTGGAGGGATTGAGTTTTGAGGTTCCAACGTCCTGGTTATGGTTGAGAGGAGAGAGTTTCGAAACACACAGAAGCTACTGCGTTCTTAGCTATCAAAATGGTCGCGGGGAGACACCAGAAGAAATATGTGTTTCATCCTTAGTATTATATCTCATTTGTCCTCGAATTGTCTGCCACTGCAATCGGGATCAGTCTTCCGCTCCCTTCGGTTCACTCTCCTCCGATGGGACATGTCTTCGGCAGCTTTCTCGGAAGAATTCCTGTCGTGCGTCATGCTCTGTTGAGGCGTCAGTTCATGGATAAACATTCTTGCCTCGCCCACGATGTACTGTAAGGTTAGCTTGGCGGGATACCGGCATCGTGAGCATCACGAATCGCCAGAACCCATGCTTCTTTCCTCGATGGCAGCCTGGCGGGTGTTTCTAACGACAGAAGGGGCTGAACTTCGGCACTCGTCCTGTTTCAATCCCTCCACCTCGTCGTCACTGGTCAATCCCAGCCTTGGTTCTGGGCGCTCGGGACCAAGAAAGTTCGCGACGGAGCGGGGTACGGAGAGGTCGGCCCTTCTCTCCTCACGTGCTTCCCCCACTGCACCCCTTCCCCCAATCCCCGTTCTCCAGATCTCGCGGTCTCGGCTATCATCCCCACACTTCGACCGACACCACGGGTCGGAAAGGGTAAACTTCGGGGAAGTCATGAAGGGTTCAAGTTTTTCACGTCTGGAGGTGCTTTCCAGGCTGATCTAAATCTTACAAAGATGGGATACCCTTTATCCACTGTAGATGACAAGGACCGACTCGGAGCGGGGAGGAGGATAGCGTCCACTATTGTTGGGAACGACGATGTCATGAAGGGCGGATGAGGGAATACCGGGAGAGTATAAAGGGATTGAGATGTCGCCTGCAGTGATGGAAGATCAGTGCAGACGCCGACAACATCCTCAGCCTTCAAGATGCTTTCCTCACTTCTTTCTGTGGCAGCCCTGCTTTCTCCTGCATTCGCAGTGACCCAGGCAGCGAACACGACAATTCTTGGACCATATGGCTATGTACCACCAGTTTACCCATCGCGTATGTCCTCCAAATCCCAATTTAATCTTTCACTGCTGACGTTCTCCAGCAAACACCACCGGCATCGGTTGGGAAGGTGCCTTGGCGAAAGCCAAAGCCTTCGTTGCTGAACTGACCCTGGAGGAGAAATCCACCATGGTTACCGGCTACCCAGGTCCCTGCGTCGGCAACATCATCGCAATCGAACGACTCGGCTTCCCAGGTCTCTGTCTTCAAGATGGTCCACTTGCGATCCGAGTTGCCGACTATGCGAGTGTCTTCCCAGCAGGTGTATCCACTGCAGCATCATTCGATCGTGAATTGATGTATGAGCGTGGTCTTATGATGGGAGCGGAGTTCAAGGCGAAGGGCGCTCACATTGCTTTAGCGTGAGTGATGTTTGCGAACGTGAAGGGGTTGATACTGACAGTTTTTAGTCCTGTTGCTGGACCTCTTGGTAGATCAGCTTATGCTGGCAGGAATTGGGAAGGTTTCTCTCCCGATCCTTATCTCACCGGTGTGGCCATGGAAGTGAGTCGCCATTATTATGCGCCTGTTTAGTCCGTTCTTGGACTCGACCAGTCTCAGCTCTCCTTCACCCAAAATCCAGATGCTAATTGCTTACAGGAAACCATCACCGGCATGCAAAGCAATGGTCTCCAAGCCACCGCTAAGCATTGGGTAGCCTATGAGCAAGAAACTCAACGCAACCCAACCTACAGCGACACCATTGGCTTCGACCTCCTCCAAGAATCCGTTTCATCCAACCTCGACGACCGTACCATGCATGAACTCTACATGTGGCCATTCGCCAACGCAGTCCGTGCCGGCGTCGCCAGCGTCATGTGCTCTTACAACCGAATCAACGGAACCTACGCCTGCGAAAACTCCAAATCGCTAAACGGTCTCCTCAAAGAAGAACTCGGCTTTCAAGGCTACATCCAATCCGATTGGGGAGGAGTACACTCCGGCCTATCCTCCATCGAAGGAGGTCTCGACATGAACATGCCCGGCGGCCTCGGCCAATACGGCATGTATCTCGCTCCATTATCCTACTTCGGTGACAATGTCACCATCGCCGTCAACAACGGATCCCTCGACGTCTCTCGACTCGACGACATGGTCACTCGAATCATGACACCATACTACTTCCTCGGCCAAGACACCGACTATCCTACCGTTGACCCCTCAGGCGCCGATCTGAACACCTTCTCTCCCCGCTCAACCTGGGTCACAAACTTCACTCTCACCGGCCCCTCCTCTCGCGATGTGAGAGCAAACCACTCATCCCTCATCCGAAAACTCGGCGCTGCATCCGCCGTCCTCCTCAAAAACACAAACAATGCCCTCCCCCTCAAAGCCCCCAAATCTATCGCCGTCTTCGGAAACGACGCATCAGAAGATACCCAAGGATTCTACAACCAAGTGAACTGGGAATACGGCACCATCCCCGTCGGTGGTGGTTCGGGAACTGGTCGCTTGACATACCTCGTTACTCCGTTGGAAGCCATCAAGCGTAAAGCTGCGGAAACAGGAGCTTTGGTACAGCAAGTTCTCAACAACACTTTGATCGCTTCTCAAACTTCCAGTGGAGGAAGTGATACCTTCGTTACCTCTGCTCTACTGATCCCTGCGCTTCCGGACGTCTGTCTCGTGTTCTTGAAAACGTATGCAGAGGAAGGCGCCGATCGCACATCTCTCGATTCAGATTGGAACGGAAACGAGGTCGTTGAGTCCGTTGCTTCATTCTGCAACAACACTGTTGTTATTACGCATTCATCTGGAATCAACAATCTCCCCTTCGCTTCCAACCCCAACGTTACAGCCATTCTAGCAGCTCATTATCCCGGTCAAGAATCTGGCAACGCCGTTGTGGATATTCTTTACGGAGACGTCAATCCCTCCGCTAAACTTCCTTACACGATTGCGAATAGTGTGGATGAATATAACGGTCTACCCACAACAGCAGTCAACTCCACGGATCCTTATGCATGGCAAGCCTGGTTCGAAGAGAAGCTCGAGATTGATTATCGCTATTTCGATGCGCAGAATATGGATGTTCTCTACGAATTCGGGTTCGGGTTGTCGTACACTACTTTCAAGCTCGCAGATCTTGCCATCGAACCCCTCTCGAGCGATAGCATCTCAGCTACAGCAGCACCAGCAACAACGATCCCAGGAGGAAATCCAGGCCTCTGGGAAGATCTGTATAACGTCACCGTTACACTCTCCAACACAGGCTCTCTCGCAGGTGCCGAAGTCCCGCAACTTTACCTCACATTCCCCGCCTCGACGCCTGAAGGCACACCCCCCAAACAACTCCGTGGATTCGAGAAAGTCTACTTGGAAGCTGGAGCGAGCTCGAGCGTCAGCTTCAGCTTGATGAGGAGAGATCTCAGCTACTGGGATATCATCAGCCAAGACTGGGTTGTGCCGAGTGGTGCGTTTAATGTCAGCGTGGGTTTCAGCTCGAGGGATTTGAAGGTTGCGGGGAGTTTGACTGTTTTGTGAGTGATTGGGGGGAGGCATAATGAGGGGTAATGAGTTACGATTCACGAATAGAACGGGAGGTATATAGGCTTAGAATGGCATGTATATGTGTAATATTTCAATCAAGGAAGACGTTCAAAAGCGCTCCCTTCCAGATTCAGTTCCATCTTCACAAACACCTTCCAAAGCTGGATATTCTTCCCTCTCAGCGCGTTGCTGTTTCTGCTACTTCAAATCCCATCATTCATTATCCTGCATTGAACTAGTTAATCATCCAAAAGCCTCACATATCGCCTTCCTGCCATCAAGTCTACAATACGCATGCCGTTATGCTTAAATAGCACCATTCTCAAACCCCGCTCTCCAAAATCTCAAAAGCGTACACAAAAAAGCCATGCAGATTTCCAAAATCTCAACCACCGCCCCCAGCACAACCAATCTACAAGTACACGCTTCAGATCACAACATCACAAATAAAATCAGGCCCCCAGCAACAACGACACTGATTCCGACCAGTTGTCCGGTACTTAGTCAAACTATGTTCCCAGCACCGCGCATCCCATGTCCCTTGCCGCCTTGATGGGGCTCTGAGTCGGAGAGGGTGGGATGTGGGGTAAAGGTGTTGAAGGAAGAAGGGGTTACCGCGTGAGTTGAGAAGAGGAAGAAAAAGGGTATCAAAAGAAGAATGTTGAAGTTTGTTTTCACAATCACGAAGTTAAATCAAGTTTGAAATTAAGTTTAAAATTGCTTATTCTCCGTACAAATATACAGGCTTGAAGTAATCAAACGCAACTTCTACGTATCTGTCAGAAGCGATTTTAGTACGTGTGTTGTAGAAAGCTCTGGAGAAGATATAAACAAACGAGGCCCGAGGGTGGGAGAGGATTTGTGAATGCATGCTGAAGTAGTTAGCTGTGAAATATGTTTGATTTTATACTGTATTTGAAATGTCCCTTCTATAGTTAATATTGAATTTCTAAACTAATGAAGCATTTTCATGGAATCAAAATCATGGTTGGTCAAGGGGAGGAAGCCTTGGAAGGACGCTAGTGTGAACAAAACGTCCTCCTTTGTCTATGGTTTCTCTTCTTCATCGCCTGCGGCAATTCCGATGCTCACATGGCGTGAGATGATGAGAGGTGAGGCTGTGAGAAACTTTTGTGAAAGAATTGCTGATGAGTCTTCTGGCGGAGGAGGAGGAGGAGCAAGGGAACAAAGCTGCTCTGTGGACGGAGGTGGGAGTGGGGATGCTATGGATTGAGAATCGTTGTCAAGTTCAGCTATTCATCGCCGCATCTTTCTTACCGGATAGAAAAGACTCGTCTTGACATGTATAAAGGGACCCTTTAGAGTTTCTGTCAAGTGGTTGTAGTCGTAGCATGATGTCTTTGATTTTTCATGGATGTGGGGACGATTGCTGTCAACACTTCAAACTTTTTTATAGATCATGAAATGTTCTTTTATTGGTACAGACATGTGATTGCTCATGAAACAAAGTTTGTTACAACACAAAAGGGCCTTTGTTCAAGCGTCTAACGTAAGAAGGGGAGCTTCCTTCTAGGCTATAGTGTGTCGTCGTCGTCTGACTCGTTAGTTTGTAGCTTGTTCTGATTAGAGGACGAGAGATATTTATACGAGATACAAAAGCTTTGAAGGAGGAAATTCCAATCGAAGCCGATTCAATAAAAATAGGAGCGCAAGCAACAAAGATGCTGAAGTGACTTGGGCCAAGGAAGTGGTGTCACGTGCCTTGATACTGGATGCCTTCGGATTTCATCTTGAATGCCAATGACTACGAAATATCAAATAAAACTTTGAACAGCTGTCCGAATCTCAGAGTTTGAGGATACTAGTCAATGATCAGTATTGGAAACAGAAGACCTCTCCTTTCTTTCGCATGGCAAGGCAATTTAGGCGAACCCCTCCCCTTCACCCCACTCTTGGAATATTAACGAACGACTCGAGCTTATCTTTACAAAAAACGTGAGCCGATCAAGCTTGCGCCTCGGCCGACAACATGAGATACCCGATGTTGTGGCGAAAGTCAAAATTGAGCAGCCCGACGGGCCCAGATGTAATGATACTCAATTGATGCAGTGTAATCGACAATCTTATCTCTCTTGGCAATGGCTCCCACCTTTGAGGCTCGGTTCATATACATGCACATTGCACTAGACCTTTCGAGATGCTCTCGAATTTCACTTTGGATTTCCAGGCTTCAAAAAACCCTGCAGGATGGCGTCTGTTCGTCTGAGGACGCTGGGCAAGAAGCTGCAAGTTAAGGGTGATGAAGCTCAACATGAGAAAACGGATTCGTGGAGTAATCGAGATCTCATTCCTCTTCCACCATCGAGGAGGACATGGGGAGCATTTCACTACTTTGGATATTGGGCCATCAGCTCGCTGAATGTCAGTAATTGGCAGACGCCAAATACTTACCTGAGTTTGTCACCTTCCGACTCGCATTCCAAACGCAATTGCTGATTCAGTGATACAGCTCTGGGACTCTCAGTCGGGCAGTCAATCGCAGTGATCGTCATCTCAAGAGCTTTGATTGCATTATTCTCAACTCTCGTGGCATGGTGCGGGCTGAAATGGCACATTGGATTCACGATCCAGAATCGATACACCTGGGGAATGCGAGGGAGTTACATACCCCTCCTCCAACGAATCCTGTTGAACTTCATCTGGACGGCTGTTCAATGTTGGAACGGCGGACGACTGGTAGCAGTTTGCATCACCGCAATCTGGCCCTCCTTCGCTACAATCGAGAATACCCTCCCCTCAAACATGCCAACAACAACCTACCAATTCGTCGGCTTCATCGTTTTCTGGACCCTCTCATTACCATTCCTCTTCATTCGTCCCGAGAAATTCAAACTCCCGTTCCAAATCGTATCCGCGTACTGCGGCATCGGGATGATGTGCATGATGATCTGGTCTCTCTCGGTAGCGAAAGGTGTCGGTCCAGTATTCTCCGAGGGACAGAAGATTCCGGAGGAGAGTAGATGGAATGTGAGTTGGTTGATGATGAGTGGGATAAATCAGATGCTGGGAGGAATTGCGGCGGGGATCACGAATGGGAGCGATTTCTCGAGGTATGCGAAGTCTCCCAAACATTATATTGGGGGATCGATTGCTTCGGTTTGGGTTGTTGGGACGTTGGTTAGTTTTGTTGGACTGGTTACGACGAGTGCGTGTCAGAAGATATATGGAGAGATTTATTGGAATCGTAAGTCCAAATCATTCACCAAATTGAAGTAGGAGATTCTGACCTGGATATCCAGCTCCGGATCTGCTAATGGTAATGATGAACTCCGGCCAAGGATCTTCCAAAGCCCGAGCTGGAGTATTCTTCCTCTCCGCCGGCTTCGCATTAACAGCCATGTTCGAAAACATCTGCGGGAACGCAGTAGCAGGTGGCATCGACCTCGCAGGTCTCTTTCCCCGCTACATCGATATCCGTCGCGGCGCTCTCATGACATTCATCGCTTGTTGGGTCGTTCAACCTTGGCAGTTGATCAACAAAGCCGCGACGTTCATCACGGTACTTTCTTCGTTTGCTGTCTTCCTGGCTCCTATGATCGGAGTCATGTGTACCGATTTCTTCTTGCTGCGGAAACAGAAGATTCAATTGAGTAATTTGTATAGGACGCACGATACTAGCTACTGGTAAGTGGTAATCGTATCATTTCCAGAAGAGGGGATTACTGACTCCTTGATTACCAGGTACTCTCATGGCGTGAATTGGAGAGTCATTCCCGCTTGGTTGGCAGGGTGGGCGCCGACGGTCGGAGGACTGATCTTGACAGTGAGGAAGAACACGACAGCGCCGAAGGGCTTATTCGAACTTTATTATATGGCGTTCTTCTTTGGTGAGTCTTCGTCCTTCCCCTTCCCCTACGAAACTCGATGCTGAACTTTCGTGTAAAAGGCTTCTTCACAAGCGGCCTCCTCTTCTACATCACCATGCGACTCTTCCCCGTTCCAGGACTAGGAGAGTTCGACGACGTAGACTACTATGGTGCATTCACAGCCAAGGAAGCTGCAAAATTGGGAGTTATGCAACTTGAGGCTTCGGATGCTTCGTTGGAGGGAGTGGATCGTGTTGAGCCTTTGCAGGATGGGGAGAAGGGCCCGAAGACGGGGTATATTGTTGCTGATGGGGTGTATTGAAGTGGATGCGATCGAGTGACGGAGTTGAAGAGTCGAGTTCCTGTTTGGACCAATCAGATTGGAGTGTTTGAGAGTGAGAGTGAGAATCTGGTGATTAGAAGGGAATTTTAGTAGATAGAAAGACAACTACTTACAAAGCGAATGCAGAATTCGCGCCTGGAATTCCATTGCTTTCCGTTCTCGCCTCGTGAGAGTGAGTCGAGCGACCCTCTTGATCAGACTGACTCGGTCTGTCAAGGCGGCTCTCCAAACGACAATGTTGCTGCTTACGAACATGGCTCTGTTGTCAAGAACGACACTCTCAGGCGTTCATCCCACACCTTCATTGCGACTTCCTGCCTCGAAATCCTACCCCGCGCCACGTGACGCTACCCCCTTATCTCAAACGAAGCGACCCCTCACCTCATATGGGATCATTCTCTCACACTCAATCTTTTCCATCATTCCCCATATACTATACTCCCATAAGATTTGTCGCCAAGGGGAATAGATGGTTCTCCGCGTGTTCCAGCCCGTGATGCTAATTGGTTTTCTGTTCCAAGGAACTGAGAAGAGGTCAGGATATCTGTACCCCATGCGGGAGCGGGTGGTCCGCGATTATAATTCATAGGTCGTAGCTTGGGTAGCGTCCACGGGATGGAATGTGGAGGTTGAAAGAGGGCATACACTGGGGCTTGATAGTAGGGATGAGAAGATAGCTGGCCCCGTGTGACCTGAGGGAGGCCGAACCACCCCGCTGGATGCGGACGGGAGCGCTCACATGGCTACTAGGGACGGCTTGAGATTAATATCGGAGCTGACTGAGCGATGATAGAATTGCTGATGTGAGGTATGATAAGCAGAATCCTTAAGGAAGAATGCAATATGGGGAAGCGGGGTGAGGCGTAGAATATAGTAAAGTTCGGATATAAGAGAATGTGGCACCACTGTCGCTATCTTTGAACAGACAATTAATGGTTTTATAGACATCATTACCAGATGTTAAGAATTCCGGTCTCCGCGGTCTGGTCTCAGCATTCTCGAAAGATGAGGTATGGTGGAGGAATGCTTGAAATGATGACGCCTGAGAATCTGGCGGTTACAGAATAATATCTTGCGATGCTATGAACCTTCATGTCGCATCTCGGGGTACGATATTGGTTGAGGAGAGAATTCGAAATGCTCGGAGGCGCTGATGCAATGGAAAATCAATCGCGTGGACGCCGCAAGGATTGATGCATGTGTGCTGCTAGTCCATACCATACTCGGTGACCATTTGGGACAATGTCACTTCCTGATACTAGTCTAAGAGGACCATCTTCATCATAAATCTCTCATGATCGAGGGCAATATGCGATCGGGGGATGGAGACGCGAAGTGAAAGAAAGGGGAAATTATGATCACGTGCATGTAGCCGACAACTCAACTGTAGACTCTGTAGTGTTTGCTGATTGAAAAATGGGATGGCTAAACATTGAATGATAAACTAGACACCTATGTGCATCCAAAGTGGGGAGAAGGCACGATTTGGCTAGTATTTCTAGATGGCTACATGAAGCTCATTCTAGAGATCACAAACGGTGCCATTAACTTGAGCATCTTAGGAGGAAGGTCAAGACTGCTCATCTCCAAGACGTATTACTACTTACTCAGTGATTAGAAACCATCTTCCAACTGTTCATGGAATTAATTAGAACACCAGACGCCATTAATAATAAGCTGCTCACGAGGATAAACGCTGAGAGAAAGATCCCAAGTTTCCACGAATGGGAACACTTCCACAATCCGGGTCTCCAAGACAGGAAATGCGACTACTATAACGAAGATATGATGCGATCTTGAAAGATAATTGTACACAGAACAGAATATAGCTCGATTTGAATGAGTAAGATATGTTTCATTCAGCCTGGGAGCAAGCTATGTCAGATGATGCGCATCTCAATATCCCAAATACCTTGAAATGACCTGATCGCTAACTCGAATATGAAGCAGGATACCAACACAATGAATGAACCCGTGGGACAAGTAGTGTCTTTGGCATCGACGCGTCGACATTTTGATTGATGGACCGTTTGATCTTAACCTCTCCGTCTCGACTTTCGGTACGCTAGTCAAGCCTCTTCATCAAAACCACGTTGGAGATCATACTTTCGTGGGTGTATGCATGTACAGCACTGTACATATGTAAATCATACCGGCATATATGCTCGCAAAGGCGGCCAGACAAAACTTCTTGCTGGACGTACCTGTACATCTGATGGGCTAATGATATATTAAAAAGCATCGTGCTATTGCCGTTCTTCTGCGGGGGAACGCATAGTAAAAAGCCAATATCAAACAGTGTGGATTGTGGGGGAAATTCAATGCGGGCCTCAATTTAAGGATCTTCAAGGTCTAGAGCAAGCACATGACAATACTGACCGACTTGGAGAGGATAATTATTCCGCCAGCGAGGTATAGTCCATCCTCTCCACCCGTGAGGTGGATGAGCGATATCATTCTTGCAAAATGGCAAGAGGTTGTAAGTGGTTGCTGGTCTGCCGACCATTCCCCTTCTGGCAACCGGAAACAACCCCTCCGTGCCCAACTGGGAGGGAACGAAGCTTCCGCGTTTTTCAACAGCCCGAAAATTCCACCATGACCAGTAAAATCTGGTGTTGATGTTGAGGCATACTCGGTTGCTCGTGTGGTGGAGTTCGTGGATCTTAGGTCGCATTCGAAGCCAGATGTGGCTGCATTGGAGGTTTTCCATTGCTGAGAACGGCCCATCTGAACCACCGGTGGTTACCACGCCCTGGGACTCGGCCAGGCTTTCCGAGAAACGCTCGCTGCAGGTACCTTTTGGGAGGATCAGGCCCTGAATGGACAGAACCGCCTGCTGGAAAGGCTTGGTGTTTCCTGGATTGGGACACTGGTTGGCGATTGCAGCGCCTGAACGAGGACCCCAGTTAGTTCAGTTGCCTCTTTACCCACTATCCGGTTGATATCTCACCGAACTGTCAAGCCTGCAGCATGATCTATCATCCTTGTAGCCGGCATCGTCCGTACCTCATCGCGTAAAAGTTAGTATTCTGTTGCGGATGGAAGTATATCGAGAGAGAATTGGACATGTTGTGGGGGGAGGAAGGTGTCGTGGACGCGGCTGCCGAAACATAAAAGTTTCCCCGCCAAAGATAGACGCAGCCCAAATTGGCACGCCTACCAACTTCAACAACTTCCACCCGACCCGTATGACCTTCTCGATACCATGCAACGAATGCGCTGTTTCGTAAGACGGCCCTCGAACACCATGCCCTTTTTCACCTGCGTCATACGCCATGGTCTGCTTGAAGCAGCGTCCCTGAGACCCAGGACGGATTTGCTTGGCTCCTCGATATCCACCAGCACCATACCCCCGCCGCATACACGCAGAACTAGACGACCTTCCTCCTTGCTTATCCCACCTTGAATCGCCTCCGCCCTGGAGCTTAACATAGTGTGATGGCACGTTAACTATCTATCGACTACGGGACCGAGACCCCGCAGCTAGAAACGTACCCCTATTCTGGCGCTCCGTTATTCGAAGGAAGGTTCACATAAGAGTCGGGGAGGATTGGTGGCTTTCTGCATCCATCACAAGAGACCAGGGAATAAGTCTGATACTCACCATCAAGCAGAACCTCTCCTGCGCATCACCTGCAGCTCCTCATCCAATCCCATGATACATTCCTCGAAAGACCTCCGAACAGCACGAATACATATACCGGCGAGATGCGGACAGACCACGCCTTCTCCTCGAACCCTCAATCTCAACCCTCCACCGCTCCTACCAATATGACGAAGCATACCATCACTCCAATCAACAAGAATTGGACCTTCAAGCAAGGAGACAAGGAAGATTCGAAGTTCCTACCTGTTGCACAGTTCCCAACCAATGTCCACCTGGACTTGATTGCCAACAACATCATTGCAGACCCATTCATTGGCAAGAACGAAAACGACGTACAATGGATTGGCGAAGTTCCTTGGGTATACAAGACTACTTTCACCTCCCCGAGCCTGACGAAGGAGGAACGAGGAGATATCAAAGCTGTGCTCGCATTCGATGGCTTGGACACATATGCCACAGTTGTGCTAAATGGCGAGGAGATCCTGAAGACAGAGAGCATGTTCATTCCTGACCGAGTCGACGTAACAACACACCTGAAGAAAGAAGGGGACAACGAGTTGGAGATTACTTTCGAGAGCGCATACCTCAAAGGTTGTGCTATTGTGGAGAAATATCCAGATCACCACTGGGGATGCTGGAATGGAGACACTTCTCGACTTGCAGTTCGCAAAGCGCAGTATCACTGGGTATGAGGCTCAAATCTTGTCGTGCAGGAATACAACTAACTTTAAGTGCAGGGGTGGGATTGGGGCCCAACTTTGATGACCTGCGGTCCTTGGCGACCAATCAACCTCGAGATATTCTCTTCTCGGATATCAGACGTGTACTTCACAAGTGATGTTGACAAATCGCTGAGGTCCGCAAAATTGGTGGCAAAGACCGATGTTGAAGGCGGGGCATCAGACGTAGCATTCACGATCTCATTAGACGGCAAAGAGGTCGCTTCGAAGACCGTCAAAACTTCAAATGGCCATGCAGAACATACCTTCGAGATCTCAGATCCGGCACTGTGGTATCCTGTCCGATACGGCGAGCAGCCTCTGTACACCATTACCGCCAGCCTTTTGCAAAGTGGTTCCGAAATCGATCAACAGACCAAGAAATTTGGCTTAAGGAGAGCAAAACTGATACAGAGGTCCATGCCGGAGCAACCAGGTACCACGTTCTTTTTCGAGATCAACAACATCCCAATTTTCTGTGGTGGTAGCGACTGGATCCCAGCAGATAACTTCATTCCACGAATCAGCAAGGAGAAATATTACGATTGGGTGAAGTTGGTAGCAGACGGAAACCAGTTCATGATCCGAGTGTGGGGTGGTGGAATCTTCGAAGAGCAAGCATTTTATGATGCATGCGACGAGCTTGGTATCCTGGTCTGGCAGGACTTCATGTTTGGATGTGGAAACTACCCTGGCTTTCCGGAATTTCTGGCGTTGGTGAAGACGGAGGCTGAAGAGAACGTAAAACTTCTCCGACACCATCCGTCAATCGTCATTTGGGCTGGTAACAATGAAGATTACCAGTACCAGGAGTCAGAAGGGTTGACTTATGATCCCGAGAACAAGGATGCTGAGAGTTGGCTCAAGACGAACTTTCCTGCCCGCTACATTTACGAGAAGATTCTTGATGATATATGCAAAGAGCTGATTCCTGACACATACTACCACTTCGGCAGTCCTTGGGGTGGCAAGAACACGACTGATCCCACCGTCGGCGACCTTCATCAGTGGAATGTGTGGCACGGATCCCAGGAGAAGTACCAGAACTTCGACAAGCTGGTTGGAAGATTCGTTTCTGAGTTTGGCATGGAAGCGTTCCCAAACATCAAGACAATTGAATCGTTCCTACCTCTCGGCAAGGATGATCCAGACCGGTTCGCTCAATCTTCAACGGTCGACTTTCACAACAAGGCAGACGGCCATGAACGTCGAATCGCACTCTATCTCGTGGAAAACTTCCGTTATGCGCCTGATCCTCTCGAACAATTCATCTACTCAACACAACTGATGCAAGCAGAATGTCTCGCGAGCGCCTATCGTCTCTGGAAGCGGCAATGGAAAGGACCAGGAAAGGAGTACTGCGGTGGTGCTTTGGTATGGCAAATCAACGACTGCTGGCCTGTCACTTCTTGGGCCATCGTGGACTATTATCTCCGGCCAAAACATGCCTACTACACCGTGAAACGCGAAATGGCACCAATTTCCCTCGGCGTCACCAGAAAAGAACACATGATCCCCAAAGACAAGCACACCCGCGCATACATAGAGAAGAAAACCAAAATCGAGATTTGGGGTTCGAATTTGACGCTAAAAGATATCACCGCCGATGTCGTCGTCAAAGCCTTCGATGTCATCTCCGGCAAAGAGACCTACTCCAAGACCGTTAAATCTGACTTTCTCCTCCCCGAAAACCGCAGCACAGAGATCATCGACTTCGATGTCCCCGTCCAGCACGTCAACTCCGGTGAAGAAACACGCATCGTCGTCGCTGCTTACCTCTACGAAGAAGGTGTCCAAATTGCGCGATACATCAACTGGCCAGAACCACTGAAATATGTCCATTTGCAGAAACCGAAACACCTGACTGCGGAACTGAGCAAGGATGGCAAGATGGTGGAGCTGAGTGCTGAAGTTCCGATTAAGGGTGTAGCGGTCGAGTGTGAGGATGAGGATGTGAGTTTTGGGGATAATTTGGTGGATGTTGTGCCTGGTGAGGTGGTTAGCATTGCCGTCAAAGGGGCGAACAAGGGGACGAAGATTACGACAAGATATTTGGGTATGGTGTGACCGCGTTCCTACTGGTCCTTACTATGGGGTGAGTGTCTGTATGTTTGGAAGGTTGCTCTTTCGTTCCTTCGTTTTGATTTTCTCGCGTTTTGGGAGTCCTGGAAGCTGGGATTTGAAGGGACTTGGGTACATGAGACATAGAAACGAATTGCTTTCCCAGACCTAACGCGTTGTCATTCTATATCGCCGGAATCGGTTGAGTTTTCTGACATTATTTGCGATATCTGCTTTTGAGTTGCGTGCCTTGGTTCACAATTTTCGCGCGAATTCAAGAATCAAGATGAGTTTTGAGGGGCAGAAGTTGAGTTTTGCCGCGACTTTACCCGGTCGTCATAAGTGTGCCTTGCGGCCATAACCAGGAAGGTGAGGGAATTAACCCTTGAGAACGAGAAGGAGAATAAAAAGTGTGGAAAAGAGGAAACGGGCGTGGGAGCTAAGCTCGTGGGTTGGGTGAATTGGAGAAGAGGAAGCGGTTCACGTGACACCCCGGTCGAGTCACGAACAGCCAGTACTTAAAGGCCGTCCTCGCCCAAGCATTCCGACTGCAATATTCCACTATTTCATCGACTAACTGTACCGCATCGGCGGGAATGGAAAGTTTGTTAATAGTGTATACGTAGCAAGAACAAGCAAGCTACCGCCTAGTCGACGTGTAAGGCCGGGACTGGAGAGTTTAGGAAACCTCAAGAAAGTGGAAGGAGAGAAGTTTGCTTTCAAGTTTGGAATTACTGTCAACTTTCCAAGTGTCTGCTTTCGTCGCAACATTCTCTCCTAGACGGACGTGGACCCGTCCAGTATTAAGTCATTGAACGCAGTGGAGTTTGTCGGACGAGAGCCGGTTGCTGTCAAATGATTGGGAGTTGCCGAGCTCTAAAAATATAACCACAAGAGCCTCAGACAGGTAGTGCGGGGTATTTCCGTACCCCCTCAGTGCCAAACTTTCTAAGCTGGAACTGGGAAATGTTAGAGATAGGAATGCTTGCTTCAGCAGACGTTTGTCGCTGAGTTTCAAAATTTCGGACCACCCTGTTGGTATTTAAACACTTCCACTGATTGAACTTGCTGATCGGGGTCAGGTTCGGATTGAGCAGCAGTCGATTGAGCATTTTGAAAGATTGTGACGAGCGGAAAAGCCAATCTTTCTTTTTTGTTGAGTCTCTGCCGCCGGTTTCACTATGCTTGGCATTCATGCACTTGGCAACAATGAAACATTACTCAAGTCTACCTTTCTACATTCCCAAGTACGTCAGGGACCCTGCAAACGATAATCCCAAAGCGAATATTCGATGAGCTCATACCCACCAGATTCTCCCAGAAGAAGTTGCTCCCCGGACCCAGTGTGTGGAACAAGCGCAGCAGCACCATCGGTCTCCGACCCTGACCCTGCTGAGAGCGCCGCCCTCGAAGGCAACGACGCTCGTCTCTCTTTCTCACTCCACGTCAGAACACTAAGTCCAGTCCTACCCATATACAGAGCGGTTTTCAACACCAAATATTGAAGGAACAAACACACCGCGATCAGGATCGGATAGATGTAGCGGTTGTTCTCCGTGAACTGCTTCTTGGGATTCAGAACAACGCCTCCAACCTTGTTCCGGAACCCAGCCCAGCATCGACAACTATTCCCAAGGCCGCAACTGGAAGCCACAAGAATGAAGAGGACACAAAATCCGATCGCAAAGTCCTTCCAAAACAATGCCTTCCATCGAGCTCTCATATCTATCCCGAAGAGACGACAAGTCATGATGATGCGCGTCACGATTGGGCTCATGAGCCAGACAAACATGATGATGACGACCATAGCACTGCGGCAGCTGAAAAATGTCGGCGCAGAGTAGAGGACTCCAAAGCCGATTCCGAAGGAAATGATGACAGATGTGGCAGCCACAGCGATGAGAAACCAAGACCTGAATCTCCGTGCACCAGACTCCAGCATAGGCTTCTGCACTTCAGACGAATAGATCCCACCAGACCAAGCCTGGGAATCCAGAAAAGTTTCCCAAGGCCGATCAGCTGGACCTGCAGTCCATTCTTGAGGTAACGGATCGCGGCTTTGAACGTAGTGCTCCTCATGTCGACCCTTTCGTGCCTTTACATCGTCTTCAAATTGCTGGACAATTCGGATGCAATCCTCTGCGCGGAATTGGCCGATAATGTTACTCAGGAGAATGAATGGTAGCAGCCATGATAAGAGCATGGCAGGAGCGATCTTGCCACCTGATGGAGACGGCGACCCTCCCAGTATCAAGACGAATGCACAAACGATGCCGAAGATGTAGGTGAAGATGGCGAACCAGGTGTGGAGAGTACCATACATTCTCTTGTCGACGACGTTGCCTGCTGTTTCTTTGTGGAAGTTCTTTTGCTTATGTTCGAAACATGAGCAGACGTAAATAGAGTTAACGTTGATGTCGTGTGTCTGTGATGGGAGAAGCTCTCGGATGGCAATTAGGATCACGGCGATGTCAATTGCTCGCTTATCGATCGAAGTCGTCCACCAAACCCTCCTAGGACTGCGCCGCGGGTCATCATCATTCCATGACTCAGCAGCTACATTGCGGTAATGGTTTCGAGCCATATCATAGTAGTTGTTCCAGTCCTCGAGTTTCGAGAGGAGTGACCAAAGCGAGTGTATCGGATCGCCAAAAAGATGAGATATCATGACAAATCTCTTGAACCCAATGGGAGCGAAGTTGATACTGGAGATCAGAAAGAGACCCGGAACAAACCAGGTAAGCAATCGGTTAGCGGTATCAGGATACAAGCCCATGCCGCTTCCACATATCTCCTTGCAGACACTTTCCAAGATGATCGGATTGTTATAGTCGGACCAGATGTGGCCAAAATGATCTTGCCAAAAGAACGAAGTATCGTTCGCTAAATTGGTGCTGGAATTCAGCCTTTGCTGAACGACTGAAAAGCATTCTTGTCTGCCCATAAATCCCCTCTCTATGGCACGTGATACTATTTGACTGGTGGCATGCAAGGTGCGGATAGAGGACTGACAACTTGCGCCATAAATATGCATCGTGCAATTGTTTGACAATTAAGGTGCAACACTGATAACTAATAAGATCCGGGGATAGAGTTATTTTGTAGACCGTTAGTTATTGTTTCGACGAGCTCCAACCTCGGAGCCTTGCACAAGCAAGTAGCTTCATAAGCTCTTGTCGCTCAAATAGAAAGCTCATATTGGGTGGTAAAAATAGCGCTTGCTATCAGTCCAGCTTGGATTTGGAACTGCTTTGAGGAAGGAATTAATATATCAAGAAAAGTGGAAAAGCCTGCAATCTTGTTTGAGACAATGCGCTTCCCATTTGGGTCTGTGGTGGCTGAGTACGCAGCCACACTGAAGCTCGTCGAGTCAATACGCCCACACGTTGTTTCCCCCACTTCCGGCTGTGAGCGTTATCTTGCATGAGTGGGGGTTTGAAGAGTGGGAGAATGTGTGCGAAGGATTGGGAAATCGACTGGTGACAACACCTGAGCTGATAGAAGACGCCGTCTTGACAGAAGAGACATGTAACCTGTTGTGGAGGAGGGGGTTAAAGCCTAAAGGACAGGTAGATGCAAGTACATATAGCGAGAGCATTGTCTGTATCTAATCTAAGCTTAGAGGTAGATAACCTGCGATCTAAATGATCCACGTGACCAAAGAGTATTGTACTCAATTCTCGCAATGCTTTGTAACGGAGCTCCATATATCAAGGTGTCTTGGAATCCGACGTAACGAAGACCCGGAGAGGTTTTACCCTTGAGTTCTCATGGGTAGACGCACGCGCCCCGTTCACGGCATTCGTGCCATTCGCACCATTTGGCATTCTATCAAGCTCTGTGTCGTCTTGTATATACTCTTGATGTCGTGAAATAGGTTTGTTGAAGACCCCATTGGTCAGTTTGGCTTTGGCTTGTTGTATTTTCGCTCCATCCCACTTCACTAGAAGGCTCCCTGGGCCAATCCGTCTGATGGAGTAGAATGCCCCTCTTTCACCCATTTGGAATGTGCCTCGCCCAAGCTGAGATACACTCCAGCTGCACTCTGATCCTCCCTCAAATTCTCTGGGCGACCTTTTCTCTAGCCCATCGGGTTTCATGGATTCGTTGACGATGAGCTCAGTTTCGAAGACAGAATGACCGCGAGTGCCACAAAGTCGTCCACCATCGTAGGGAAATTCCAAGCACCTATCTGTGGCTACTGCCATGGTAAAATACACCTTAGAATCTTTGAGAAAGCCTGACCACTTGTGTTTTGGTTGCTTGAGAAGAGCTAAATGTCTATGGCCCTCGGCGGGAATCCAAATAACATAAAGTGTGTTTTGTTCTTCTTTGGTTCCCACGCCCGTCTCCGAAAGTGCTTTCAAACACCAACAAACAGCTTTGCGTATATTCTCCTGCCAGCCTGCTGTCAAGTTTGGGTTGTACCAAAGCCTACGAAAAGCACGATGATCCCGAGAACGTATAGCATCAATGTAGGCGGTCCTGCATTCAATATTGAGCCATGGAAATGGCCGCAGGTATTCCAACATGCTTGGCGAACCCAGTAGTCTGATTAATCGAGCCTTCCTTGCATTGTGAGTTGAAAGGGAAATCTCGAGGCCATATCGATGTTCGAGCATAGCGGGGTCAAGCTGCCCCATTTCTGGGTGATCCCATGCTTCCATCAAAGCGGTGCGCTGGAAATGGCCCTCTCTCCTCTTCCAAGTTCTGCCAATCTTTCCTACAAACCCTTTCGCAGGAACACCAGCCTGAACTTCCACAGTCTCTGAATCGACATATCTAGATGGGTCTGATGTCGCGAGTGGTTGTATCAACCCGTACTCATTCAGATGTTGCTTGATTCTCCGATTTAGGCAACTACAGTTTAAGGCCAAGGTGACGTGCGGAGCACCGATGACGAGAGTTTCTGAACCATCGAAGCGTTTCTCTGGGGTGTCATAGGCTTCAGTTGCTGCTACCCAGTGACAATATATTTCCCCGGGCTCAATTGTCAAACCGGACTGACAGGGCCAGGGAACAATATGACCATGTCCGACTCGGTATCTGACAATTTGTTTTGCTTCCTTGGAGGAATGCTCTTTCCACAGAGGTCCCCAAACATCTGCAAAGGTATCCACATCTGTAACGAGATGTAGGCGTCCTTCGCTTCCGTGATCCATAGATGACAGACTGAACACCCATACTTGCTGGCCCCGAAGAAAAGCGTCCAGACATTCGAGTGAACGTCTGCGACAGATCACGGTCGGTGGACCCTGAATATCTTCATATTCAAATGACTCGAGTTCAAGCGGCATTGGAAGACTAAACTCGGTCTGGCCAATAAGGTATCGCTCATCGAAGGGTTCGATATGGGCTCCGGAGTAGGTAAGAATGGCTAGGTCAAGTACTTGGACCGTCGTTACCCACGTCCTGATAGAAGTTGCCTCCCCAACATCCAAATCCAATCTCGACAGTAAAACCCTGCAAAGGCTGGTCAAAGGCTCTGTACGCTGGGTGAGGAGCATTTCATTAATTTCCTTAGCATTGTCTATCTTCTTCACGGTGTCTCTGAAGACTAGACCCAAGTCACCAATCTCGGAGACCTCCAGAGGAATCAAGCGGACACAATTCCCGCGTCTGCCCGATTCCATGTTGAGTAGGCTGATGTAAGCACTACAGTAGCCTTCCCTTTGAAGTTTGACGGCATTGGAGAAAATGTTGCGCATAGCACGGTAGCAATGGAACAGATACCATATCTTTACTGCCAGCGATTCTTGTCCGCTTTCCCAAGCGAGTTTGAATCTCGAGTACAACGATGTCTCGTCAATCGAAGAGTACGGGTCGTACCAGGAAAATGTAGCCTCTGCTACTTTAAAAAATTGCCGACCTTTCCAATCCATGTGTATTTTTAGCGCAGAGCGTTCGTACGTCCCCCTCTCAAGCATCTCAAGCTCGTCAAAGTATTTTTTCGGATTCAATAGTCGGCTGGAAGAAGGGCCTTCCGAGGTGTCTAGAGAGGAATATCCTGGATTTTCCCCAACAGAGCTTCCAATACCGACAGAGGCACCATTTACAGTGCTAGGATCTAATGACCTGTGAGATGAGGCTCCTTCCGAATTGTGTAAGTATGTGTCGTCAGAGCTTCTCTCGACATAGCCTTCGGTTATGACAGATACATCGTCACCTGTCTCAGAGCAGCTGTCTGCTCGATCCGGCCATCTATCACCCGAAATCGGAGGCTCAAGATTTGAATATTGAATTCCTGCGAGATCGTCGGAAAAAAACTGCATAGACGGGCTTGTTGGGCTGCCATCTAAGGTTCTCTCTTCAGGCTCTAAGAACGCATCACCTCCCAGAGCCCAAGACTGGACACCGCTCGCGACAGCCTGAGTGGGAACAGGAGCATTTGAAGAGGCATCATCGACAGACCGCGTTCTACTTAGAACATCCTCCGAGGCTGCAGCCGGGAATTGGTCCTCGACGTCCCCTAGACCAATTTCTACGACCACATCGTCATCCACAACTGGAATGTCAACGAAGTCCATCAGTATCAGTGGCTGGCTCGTTTGCACACTGGACAAATCATACTGCTCACTTGCGGGCTGATTCTCTGAGTCGTCTGAGTTACGAGTCGTTTGACGCTGTTCGACCAAAGGATCGACGACGACTGTAGTACTCACTTGCGAGCGTGTGGTCGGTAAAAGAGTAAGCCAACGATTGGGTGGAGGGTTCGCTAGAGGAGGGATTGCTGGTCGAGCGTTTTCTAGACGAGGGTTTACTAGTGGATGGGCCTGTGAAACACTGGTGTGCTGAGAATTGATTTGCTGGCGAGGAACGATTCGTTGCGGAGTACGCATTAGCATATAACTGGACTGCGGCGGGCTCTCGAGCTCGAACCATTCAGCCCTCCTCTCTGGTATCCTCGAAGCCATTTCATCCTGTTCGGAAATGGCAACAACACTCGTTTGTGCATCCTGCACAGTTTCCTGGGCGCGTACCCTCCTACGGAGCGTCAACCCGAGCCTCGAAACCCTCTCCTTCATCCTTTGATTGAATCGCCCAAGCCTCGTCGTTGTCCTGTCCTGTCTACTCGAAGCCTCGCTCTCAATAGGCCTGCTTTCCTCAGGCGACGCCATACTGATCTTGTGCGAGGGAGGCAAAGAGTCCAATAACTCTCGAGTCGCGAGTAACTATGTTAAAGGAGGATTTTTGATGGTTTCGCCCCTAAGTCCGAGCGGCATTTGGTTCGTGATCCTATAGTGTGATGCAGAGAATCAACCGGGGTACGCAATCAAAATTAATCGAAGCAATGTAGATTGACACAATAACAATTACGAAGAGTTGTTTCGTGCTCCTCGAATTGAGAAAGCGTTGAAGTAGTGGTATGTCATTGCCTGAGATGGAAAGCTGAAGTTGGGTTTCCACAGAGCCGCTTCGTGACAGTGGCTTGCAGGAAGGCTGAAGCCTCGAGTAACGAGCCAACGACAGTTGCTGGATTGGATACATGGATCAAATGGGTGATCTTGATCATGATACAACCTCCAGCCTCGATATAAGAATGTTAATGAAGAAACAGCCAAATGGCGAGGAGGCTGGAAGGGAGACGTGCCGTGGTACTCACCGTTACCAACATTCACGAGACGCAAAGATTCTTCCACCCAGGAATGTTATGACCGAGATTTGAGGCTGAGCCTAGGAATTGGCCACCTGGAACATTCATACGAGCTTATGCACCGGAATTCGAGTCTTACCTCAGGGTGTGGTGGTGAAAGAAGCGCAACCATGAGCCGGATCGAGTGAGGAGAAAAGATATTGAGCAGGCTTGAGACATGGACTCATTGGTGTTGATCATACGGACCTCAAAATCATTCATCAATCCCACCCCACTCGCTATCCTCACCATTATGTTCTTCCTTCTCCGCCTCCATTCTCCTTTTACTGCCCTGAATCGCTCCCCTCCTGTTATTCTCCAACTTCCTCTCATACCCACTCTTCGTACTGATCTGCGCCTTGAATTTCCCCTTCCCCTTCCCATCCTTACTCTTCTCCCCCAAGCCACCCCTCCTAGCTTCAACACCATGCATCTTCAACTTCTTCTTTTCCTGCTTACTTGGCGTCGGCAACGCATCCAACAACCACCTCTTCATCCCCGCCTCACTCTCTTTCTTCCCAGCCGCCTTCTCACTCGCAGCAATGATATTAGCCACAGCTTTCACATACGGAATATCCTCCTTAGTATAAAACGTCACCGCAACTCCGCCTTCTCTCCCCGCACGTCCAGTTCGTCCAACACGATGGATATACGCTGCTCCAGAGTTCGGAACATCGTAGTTTACCACCCCGTTGATGCCGCGGAAATCCACACCACGGGATAAAATGTCGGTGGTGATCAGGACCCAGATATCACCATTGCGGAAACGGGCCATGATGTTGGAGCGGGCGGTATCGGAGAGCTCTGCGTGGAGGACTGCTATGCGGGTTGAGCCGCCGGCTTCGGAGGGGATGTCGTAGAGGAGTTCGGAGTGGAGGGCTACGGCGCGGGGGATGGTTTGTGTGAAGACTAGAAATGGTGGGCGGAGGGATTGTGTTTCATCAGCGGACTTGGCGGTGGGGTGGAGGAGTTGTCGTAGGGCGATTAGCTTTCCAGGTTCGGTGGCTGCGTAGATGAGGCGGTGGGTGATGTTGGGGATGGCGGAGTCTTTGAGTCCTACCACTAGACGGATGATGTGGGAGGAGGGAAGACCGAGGAGTGAGCGGCGCGCTTGGATGGTTGTGGAGGTGAGAGACTCAATGTTCGAGCCCATGGTTGCAGACCAAAGGGTCACTCGGAGGTCTGGATTCATGCATGAATTCCAGATCCCGAGAGTTTGGTCGCGGAACAGAGGATCCAGGAGGACATCGGCTTCATCAAGAACCAGAGTACGTATCGTTAATAATGTTGCTTGGTCCGAGTTCTTCCCCGAGAGGGCACTGAAGAGCAGGCCAGGGGTGGACACCAATATGTCAGCCTTTACGGCGGGTTGAGACGATTTCTTTGGCTTTTCAGCATCTGATCCGTCTTCTTCTTGCTCCTCCTCGTCCTCGCTGATATCATCAACTTCGCCTTCCGGACTGTCCCTTGGAGTAATCTGCATGCCTTTACGCATCCCCACAACCTTCACTCCGGTTCCTAGACTCAACTTTCTCGCCTCGTTGACAATTTGTGTAGCAAGCTCTTTCGTGGGTGCTACTACAATAGCTTCCAGAATATGTTCCTTGTCTTGACTCGTTCTTCTCCGTTGTATGATCCGGTCCACGACAGGTATCAAAAATGCCAGCGTTTTCCCACTTCCCGTAGGTGCCACAGCCAGTAAATCGACATGCACTTCGCCATCCGAATCCTCTGCTTCCTCAATGGCATCGCCCAATGCAGTCTTCGGTCGTAGAAGCAATGGTAAACTGCCCATCTGAACTTCCGTGGGTATCTTGTATCCTTGCTGTACCAAGTTCTCTGCCATGCGACCAGAGATCCCATATGTGCTTCGCAAATCATTGAATGCCACCAATGGCTGAGGATAAACCTGCTTGTATTCCTCCTTCTTGCTTGTTTCGACCGCCTTCTTCTTTTTAGACTTCTTAACCACCTTATCCGGTTTGCTCGAAGGAAGGAGTGTGACTTTCAATCTGTGCGATCGCAGGAGTTGTCGACATTCTGCTTCGTCCAACAATTCTGTGGTGGCTTTCGTCGCAACCTTTTCTGGCGTCGACGCTGGCTCCTCTGCCGTTTTCTTTGGTGCAGAAGCTTTCTCGGCTTTCGACGCGGCGCTACTTGTTTCGAAGAAGTTTATACTCTCCTCCTCTTCATCATGCGCTCGTGTCTGCTCTACATCTCCTCCACGCTTCCGCTTCTTCCCTCGAGCTTCGGGTACTGCATCGTGGAATAATTGTGGATTGGCAGACGTGCCAGCGGATGGCAGCTTCGTCGATGGTGCATCTTTGCTCGTTCTCGCAGTCTGCTTCGTCGACCTCGAGAGCAGTTTGAGGATATCCATGTTGTAATGTCGTGTAAAGTCCGTGAAGAAATCTTGGTGTTTTTCAAAAATTTGGACGAGTCCGGCAGAATCGTTCACCGCCTGCAGATCAGCTCCCCCTTTTGGCTGGTTTCAGATAAATCAACCCCGCCCTCTTCCTCTCTTCTTCCCAACTTCTTCTCGTCGCTTCCTTCTTTCCTTCATCAACAACATCATGTCGTCGCAAACTACAACAAGTCAGATTTTAGTCTCTGTGAGACCTCCTCGTACTACCTCTTCAGCATCGACGTCTGTCTCTTCATCCAAGACAACGACGGCAACCACTTCAGGGTCTACCTCACAGCCATTTCCTACCAGTACCACCGCCACTGCCATCACTTCCACATCAACAACTTCAGTACCGAGCACTACAGCCAGTGATACGGCTGGTACCGTTACACAAACTGGCATTGCGTCAGCTTCTTTACAGCACACTCCACTCCCCTCGAGCACTCCTGGTGTCTCGACTGCACCGCCAACCACAACGAGCATTGCGATGAGAAATGCAAGCTACTCTTCAAGTCTTTTCGAGCTGGTGCTGCTTGCTTGGATAGGCTCCTATCTTCTTCTCTCACGGCGCCATTGAGTCTTACGTGGGTTGTGATACGATGGTATATCACCCAGGTCTCAGTGGTGTCACAGATATATTAAGAAGTTTGCGTAAACGAGGTTGAAAACACAGCTTTTATAGGAACGGAGACAGGAGAGAGGCCCCGCTCCCTTGACCCCGCAAACCAACTGGACTTTCTTCAGAATCTTCAGCTTTGAGAAAGTGTTGTTGATTCCGTGATACATTGCTTGAATCTCGCGAGAGACTGTATGAATGCGAAAGCGAAATACCCCACCTCGTGGCACCTCCGATCTAGCTAAATTTCAAACCCCAAGGATGTGTGCAGTCAACAGCTGAACGTCTTGACCTCGATAGAAGAACAGAGGAGTGGAGGAAGATGAGTGTTGAAGAGTCCAGTGTGCTAGGCGGATAGCAAATGACACACACTGCTACGAAAATGAATGAAGTTGGTTTCATGCTGTTATTTTCCACAAGTGAAAGCACAAGTTCCCGGATTCTAGGAATCTCCCTACTTTCTATGCCCTTGCATTTATTATTGCTCGCTCATGAAGTTTTTATGTACGTTCAATTACAGCATGTTTTCCAATGGATTTGATGTCAAATGTGGATCGCATCTTCCAGCCAATCAAATCCTATATGTACCTCTCATTCAAAGTGTTGAGACGGGTTGATGTCAGCACTATGCCACCTCTTTACGTTCATCTTGAACGAAGCTTGATTGCAATTGGGTTTTTTTCGCGTATATGAACCGGGGGGGCATACTGGCCCTTCAGATTCGGTTTTATTTGGTTAGGAAGTCTCTTTCCGATGCCCCAAATAGCTATCATGCCGTTGTAAACCTCCTTCATTGGCTGCGAACACGAAGTTTAGCAGTCAGCGGTGCGGGATATGCGGTCAAAGTCCTATGCGTGCACCCTGGATTGCTCTTAAATATTCGCCCATAACCTCCCTTCAGGTACCATATTGATCGAATGTCCTGAACAGTACCATCTTGGTAGTTTGGAATTCCCAATTTCAGCAAATTGCCACCAAAATGTCCACAAGCAAACCGACAATCCTCATCCTCCACGGAGCATGGCACTCTCCACCCCACTACCAGTCTCTAGTCACCCTCCTCAACGCCGCAGGCTATCCTACACTCTGTCCCACCCAACCAACATTTGACGCCAAACCACCCACCAAAACCCTCCACAATGATGCGGAATTCGTCCAAGGCATTCTCAAGGAACTCATCGAAGAAGAAGGCAAAGAAGTTGTCCTGGCCCTGCATTCTTACAGCGGTGTAGTGGGGACCCAGGCTGTAACTGAAGAGTTCTCGAAGGCTGCGAGGGAGAAGCGAGGCTTGGAGGGAGGGGTGATTAGGTTGCTGTTTATGGCAGGTTTCGTATTGAAGCATGGGATGAGTTTGGGGAGCGCCTTTGGTGGTGGGTTGCCACCTTTTGTTCCTGTTGAGGTAAGATCTTGCGTTTTCTTATCCACCCATACTCTTCTTGGATGACTTTCTAAGACGAGACTCCACAGGAAGATGGATCATGCAACATGCTAGAGCCCGCCCGTAGATTCTACAATGATCTCCCATCCTCTGAGCAAGAACACTGGGTCTCCCTCCTCAGACCTCACCCCGCGATTGCTCAGCTCACACCGCTCACGAACGTTGGGCATAAATATGTTCCTAGTACCTATCTCCTTTGCGAGAAATATGAGGCATTGCCGTTAGAGGTTCAAAGGGGTATGGTGGATAGTGTTTCAGGTGAGGTATATGGTGGGAATATGGAGACGACGAGCTGTGGTGCGGGGCACAGTCCGTTTTTGGATATGCCAGAGAAGGTGGTTGAGGTAATCGAAGGGTTTGGGAAGTGAGAAGGAGACTGATGGTAGGGTTTGGCCCAAGTGGAAGTGGCGGTGTTGGCCCGGGTACGGACTTGCTTGTGGAGAGTTCCTGATGATTGTTGGTCCGAGAGTATCTGCAATCATTGATTACAGCTCGCTGATTATGCATCAAATCGATTTCCAACATTCGCACTGGTCAGAAGCCTCGAGTCCCATAGCGTTTCCTTTTCCGGACGTGAGTAGTGCTCAATTTAATGATACCTAAAATATTCTCAAAGGAGGATTTCGCTTCGTTTTTGGCAAACTATCGATGCTCATGCCATTGTTTTCTCTCTGGTCTCTACGTTCTCCGCTGATTAGGTGGAGCATTTCAATCAACAAGCGATGAGAAAGGGATGTTAGGGTTTTCTCAATGTGCCTGTGCTTGACCTCGCAATCTCTCTTCCACAAGACCCAGAATCAATGAGTGTAGAGGGACTCAATCTAGCTATCGCCTCTTGTCTTCCAACTTCCCTTCTAATCACGAATCCAGCTCCAAACACCAGCACAACCACGCCCGCAGACATAACCCAGAAGAGATATGTAGGTGATAGTAACGAATCGTCCACATTCTCAACCTGTACTCGCTTCTTCTTCGATGCTCGTACTTTCTCCGCTGTAGGTCATGCTGTATTCGCTTTCCTCTTCCCTTTCTCTGCAGCTTCTTGTGATGATATAGACGGACTGCTGCGAGCTCGTGTGGGTGAAGAGGTCTAGATGTATTCGGAGCATTTGGTGCCATTAATTCTGACTCTGGCACAAATCGTAATCCCATAGGCTCATTCGATGTCATGGTATTTCCTTGCTCTCGCTTTGGCAGACCTCTGGCAGCAGCAGCACCAATCGACAGCAGAGCTGTGAGAGAAGCCCGCAGAGCATCGTGATCTGCCTGATTATTGTACGACTGCTGGCTGTCGGTCGAGGCGGGTATGATTGTCTTGAATGTGCATGTGGAGGAAAATAGGAACCGCGTTGAGGAGGATGAGAGAAAGCATTTGGTTGTGGTGTGAAAGTAGGTCCAACATCTGCTCGTCTGTCCGGCGCTGTAGCATTTTCATCGTTATCATCCAAATCCGATCCAGCATCGTGCTCGAGTCGAGGCAAACTTGTAGCAGGCACGATATGCTCATTCGAACTTGTCACAACTCGATCCTCCTCGCTCTCACTCTCCTCATACTCTTCTTGACTGCTGCTCGTCTACCGTGCTTCCAAGCTGATGTAAGATGGCCCTACTGCCCTTCTTCGTCTTCTCGAGTTGGGATCGTGTTGTACTCCCAGACTTGTAGTCACAATCTCGTCGCCGATGGAGGAAAGAGAGAATGAGGACGGTTGTGAAGCTATCCCGACCCAGGATCTTGAATGACGAACTTCATGAGTTTATTTCATGATCTTATTTACATTGTTCAGTTTCAGGTCGGACTTCTGCATATATAAGAATGAGATACTTGTCATTTTCAAGAATGAGAATGAGAATGAGACTCTCAATATACACAATCGTATATATGGTGTCACGCTTCCCATTCTAAAAGTAGTCGTGTACCACGCTGATCATCAGTGATGCTCCTTGATTGGTTCATCCTCGTGTGACCTCTCAGCGGCTTCAGCTCAATGTGGACACGTGTTGCCTGTCACGTGGAGGAGGGAATCGAGGCCATTCATCTCATCTCAACCGGGCCATCTCGTCTAGCTCGTCCTTCCAAAGTCGACTCTTCTCATATACCCTCCTAACGATACTTCAATGTCCGCCGCAATATCGATCATTCCACGGTATATCATCCCCTGAAAGTCTCGTTTTTTGCCATTAATCCCGCGAACCCCTTCACTTGCGCCCTCATGGCTCCCACTTGCTCATTCTCCAAGCTTTTCACTCCGTCCCAATGCAACCGATGGTTGGCAGGCGGTAGATGGCCCCATCCATTCTCTGGCCTTCTATCGTGGCTCTCTATATTAAGCTCTTCGATTCTGACCCAGAACCGTCCGATATTCGACCTGTTCACCTCCCACCACAGCCTTTCATCATTTTCCGATCCATTTCTGGCATGGAGATGGAACTGATCACAGACCTCATGCCAACTATCTAGGACCCGACTGTTTGCGTCCGGGATGGTAGAATACACGCCAAGTCTCCTGCTCCGCTTGGATCCCCACAGCTCTTGCGAGTCTTTGAGAACTTGATAGACAGTGTCCTTGGTGGCATCAATTGCTTCGGGTGCAGCGGGTGGCGCGATCTGAGCAAGAGGTGGCTCCTCTTCTTCCTTCTTTATGCCGGCATGTTGAGCTGGTGTGTCAAGTGGCCATGGCCGTGCTGCAGTCGGCGCTCTCTTCACGGCGACCACAGTTCCAAGGCTCCCACCAGGCCGAGTATACAGTTCGTCGCTATTGACTGCTGTCAATATCCTCGTTGTGGATCGCTTTTTTGCGCCGGAATGAGATATTGTGAGCAAAGCCCAAGGATTGGTTGAGATCTGTTAATGTTTCGTGAATTGCTCGCGTTGGTTCTTTCGGAACATGCTGGTCACGTTCTTGGTCCGTGCACTTGCAGCGAGTTGGGTTTGGAAGGCGTCAATGCCTCCGGATGCTCTTGCTCTTGCAGCTGAACCGAACCAGGCTTCATATAGAAGCTCCTGCCTTATGGCGACTTCCATACAGTTCCTTATTGTCCTTGGTTGAGGATCAACATGTCGAGGTCACGTGCAGTTATTTCCACTCGAATTTCAAAGTCCAGATCGAGCGCTTGACTTCATAGCACCTGTTCAAAATGGAAGAATACTATCGATTTTATCTCCGCGTATGTAGGTCTGTTTGGATGACGTGAAGTAGGCCTTGACAAAGTCCTGTGTATTCTCAGATTGTTCGCCCATTGATTGTTCGCCTATTGGTTGCAATGAGCTTCAGCTGGGTGTTTGAAGACTGTAGACTAAGTGGCTTGCTGGTACGAACCATCTATCTGCTGAAGAAGATATCAAAAGCGCATCGTGCAGAATGCAGCCTAATCTCTAGGCAGCCATCACCTGACCTCGCGCTTTTTTCGTGAAGGTTGAGAAATATCTCTCCCTCTCTCGCTCTCAGTCTTTCATTCAAGAACCATCAATCATGGAATCTTCAAGGTCCTCCATGTCAGAGAAGACACTCGTCAAGGAAGAAGTCACCTCCATCCCCCACCTGCAACCACACCCACAACCACACTACGAAGCCTTCACGATTTGCACCATGCATAAATCGACCATCGCAAAACACCATACCATTTTCAAGCTCTTCACTCGCAAAACCAAAACCGTGAACCTCAGCCATCGAGAATGGGGACGACTCGCAGCTAGCCAAAGATAAATCACAAATTACCTCTCCAGAACTGTCAGCAACGAAGAGCCGGTCAAGAGATGGCAATGGCCGATGAGCACCATGGATATCATGGTTTCTCTCCCGGCGGAAGTGGCGTGGAGTGTGAGCAATATCTTGGATGAGAAAAAGGCGTCAGATCACAGGGGGAGGAAAGCGTTGAAGAAGAATTGGACCGTCGAGTTGGTGTCCGAATGGCCTGCAGCGAATCACACTCCCTTGCGGGACGTAATGAATGGGAAGAAAGTAAAGGTGAAAGATCAGGGGAAGGAAGAGGATGGATTGAAGGATTATTTGGCGATCTTGAGACATGAGATGGGGAATGTGATGGGGAATGTTGTGGCGAAAGAGAGGTAATCTAGCGTCAATCGAGCTGAACGAAATAATAGCGTTCCAAGTTCGTAGGTATCTTCAAGGAGTGAGATTGAATAGGTACGAACGCGTGCTGAAACGGAGCTCAATGACAGAGATCTCATCCATTAGCCGCACGGCCTGCCCCGCCATCACTCACCTCGGGTTCAGTGCGACGCGATTGGCTAGCCGAGTTTGCCCCCTATTCCTGCAACGTCGTGACGCTTCAATCTGCTTCACTTCCATCCACACCTTGCTAATCTTTCGTCTCAACTGCATTGTCCTACGATCGACCAGCACCGCACCTCGGCTTTCTGGACGTTCGAGTGGTCAGTCTTATCATGTCTACGTCCCGGCGCCACAAAGAGTCGAGCGGTTGTTTGCAATGTAAGAGGAGGAAAATCAAGGTAAGGGGATGGTATTTCATTGTTCTGCGTTTATTTTCGTCGAAGGGATGCCTAGAGCTTAGTGGTCTTGCCCCGAGTCTATATATCCAGGCGGGTTCTCTTCGAGTTTGGGCAGCTTCCACACGCCCATCCATACTTTCTTTTGCTCTCAAAATGGACTCTGTTCTCATCATTCCTATATGCATAATGGCTCTCGTCATCGTGTTTGGTATCGCTGGCATGGCACAGATGCTTCACCTTCAAAAACCGAAAGCATCGTCAGGGGTTTAGACTGACCGTCTCAAAGTGTGATAAAGCAACGCCATCTTACTGCAACTACCAAGGACGGAAACTCTCTTGTTATTTTCTACAATAAATCCCTTCAGCCTCTCGACCACGACAACAACCAATATCAAACAATCACTCGTTATCGCCTAACACACCACCATCCAGTCTCCCACTTCAATTCAAAACCATCGACCTCGAACTTCTCCATTTCTATACCACAACAACAAGCTACGAAATACTCGGCCCTCACATGACAGGAACACCCATCTAGCGCACTTCAATCGCCACTCTCTCCCTCCAATACCCCTACCTCCTCCACGCCCTCTTCTCCCTCTCAGCGCTCCATCTCATCTTCCTCTACTCAAACCAAAACCCCCACCCTCGCCAACAAATACAGCCACTTCGCCACCCTCCACCCATGAAATGCATCTCTTCATACCGACTCGAGATCCAGAACCTCACGTCCCAAAACTTCGACGCCTACTGGGCCTGCGCACCAGTCCTCGCTTTACCTGCTTGAACGAAACCAGGTGGACAGGGTGCCAATCTATTCTTTCTGGATCCTGACGATAAGATTCCGTGGTATAAACTCCATCGAGGCGGGGTCGAGGTTCTCAAGTCTGCATTTCATTGGGTTGAGAAAGGTGCACTGGGAGGGGAGATATGATTCGGCCGTTGGTGTTGAGACTTGTTCCTATTCCGGACACGCCTTTTGTATCTGAGCCTGGAGATGACATTGCGAAACTCAATGCTGTTGCTGAATGTTAGGACTTTATCTCTGCTGAGGATCGATTCGCTCTCGATGAAACGCTCCAAACGCTGCGACATATATTCGGTCTCATTCCACAGCTTTCCTCCAAATCCGGGCTTCAGCTCGAAACAAGCATCAGTTCTTGTATCGCGACGCTATCTTGGACTACGTTGGTTCCTCGGAGGTTTTGTGAGATGGTTGATGATGAGAGTTTTTCTCAGGCTTTGGTGGTTGTTGCTGTTTATTGTGTACTTTTAAAACGGATTGAGGAGTTGTGGTGGATTAATGGAAAGGCTGAGAGTTTGTTGGAAGCCATTAAGAAGGAGTTAATTGATGAGCGGTGGAACAGGTGGTTGGAATGGCCGAGGAGAGAAATGTGTGGGGAATGAGAGAAGCGAAATTTATTGTAACTTACATTGCCCCACTAGAGTTTTCATGTCTGCAAGATGGGGGCAAATAATGCACTATAGGCTTCTTGCAGGAATGCTCGACCAGCGCGGATCCGGCACTTTTCTACTACAGTCCATGATAGTTTGATCCCTTCCGAATTTAGCTTCACGAAGGAGTTCAGATTTTAGAATACTTATATTACTCATCTCGAGTGTGGCGGCTTTTGAGGGAGTGCCGTAACCAGGTACTAATTAATACGAGAGTTCAACCAGGAGAAGTGGCTTGGAATGTGAAGTGCACGTCTTGATGAAAGATAGATATAAATAACCTGCCATAGCTGATATTCCTTGTACAGAAGCAGAGGTTGTTGCCACGCTTTAAGAGACTATTATCATCCTAACTTTATCTTCTTTATACTCGTCTCCTCCGTCAAGAACTTCTCTATGACCTCTTCAATCCTCTTGTAAGCATCAGGTACAAACATGAAACCCCCTCCAGTCTCATCTCCTTGCCCATCACCAGCAACTCTCACGGAAGAAGAGAAATCAAAATGACAAAGCACGACTCGCTCAAACCATCCACCTTCCATCCGCATCACGATCATAGCGACCTTCTCACCAAGTAGTAATCCCATCATTTCTCTTGCTGGTAGACATGATTCTGACTCTTCCCACTGGAGTCTGGCATGTGTGGCAACGATGCTAGGTATAATGATGTGATTCGAAGTGGTTGTGATGTGAATTTCTGGCTTCCCACCACTACTCGAGATGTCTTCTGTAGTAGCTGGTATATACACCAAAGAGCAAGAAAAAGTTGAGGCTTCGATATGTATATATTTGTCGCTCCCTGATAGAGACTTCAAGAAGCCCGGTAAAGAAGAATAATCGGGAAATGGGACGTGTGTTTCATCAAGATTCTCAATCCATACCTTTGGAGCATAAGGCGGATCAGTAAAGACAGGCTGAAAAATCTCCGGCTCTATCTTTCCCTCCCATCCTGCCCAAGTCCAAGATGGGAATATGGATCGTCGTTGGACTTGCTTCGTAGGTATATGGTGGTACCATGCCAAACCTCTGACGAAAGCCCTTTGTGGCGTTGCACTCGTTCGATCCTGATCTCTAGCAGGATGAATCGCGACACCCATGAAATTTAACACCTTGACCTCTGCTCTCTCGAAAGCTCGAAAGATACCCTGCATCGCATTCAACTTGTCTTCATGGAATGTCAAATCTCTCGACGTATAATCGGAGATATATGCCATGATAGAACCCGGAGTCGTGCCAGCGAGTTCGTTGGTAAACGTTCCTCCGTCCATGTATAAGCCGATGTTCCGAATTGATGCCATCGAGGAAGGAGGCATGACTTCAGGGAGATGTGTGGTGTTGCATTGGAAGGTTATCTGATCATCGGTGAATATCAATCGGCGCTTACTTAGGATACCTTCTTGATAAGTCCAAGCCCTCGATGCCCATTTTGATGCTGTTACAACAGCTTTGGTATTTGGGAGCGTAGAAATCAGCTCCAGATTCTCGATTTGTAATCGAGCCTGCTGCTTTCGAGAAAGCTTACCGACTCCTGGTAGTCCATAATCAGGGCCTTGACCAGCTGCGGCGATAATGGTAATCTCAGCGTCTGCATATATTTTGTCCATTTGTTTGATGTGACTCATCCGCTCTTCTTCGTTCTCTTGGTTGATACAGTATCTGTCAATCCAAATGTATTGCAGTCCGAGATCTAAGGTGACTTGTATGCTATGGTCAATGAGTCTGGGATATCCTTCAGCATCTAAGGAGGTCTTTGGATTGCTCGACTCTGGCGGCGGTGGACCCCAGACATAAGATAGCGCTACATATTGACAAGGACTCGGAGCGATGATAAGTTGTCTGGTCTTGCAGTCAATGACTTTGAATCCTGGCAAAAGCTCTTTCTCTGGTTGCTGGCAAGACGGTCCATGATTTATATGACAATTGGAGATGCACTGCCTGGCGAATTCGATATCGTAGCAGTCGTGATTCAAGGGGCGGAATTGAAACGGTTGAAAGTCTGACGTGGAAGCTGAGTTGACAAGATGAAGGAACATCCCAGACCGATATGAAGTGTAGTCACCGTCACCTACAGTCCACCCCAGTAGCCTTGTGTCTTGCCAACCTGGTGGCTGCTCAATCCCACCGGTCGCCGCATCTCCCTTCACTTTATCAACATCTTCCCCATCCCGCGCATCCAACTCATCCTCTCCTATCACTACATTCAAATTGTCGCTTCGCTCTCCCCATTCTTCCCCACTATCTTCCTCCCTCAAACTCTTCTCTTCTTCGTCGTCGTCCTGCTCTCCCATTGTCATCTCCTCCCGCGCAGAAAATGAAGTCAGGGACGGCGTCATATATCCACTCTTCGATGCTTCGTCGACTCCCCTCATCTCCTCCCCATCTCCAGCAAGACTCGCAAGAAGCCTACATAGAGCACAACTACTCGCCCTCATTTCTGGAAGCGAAAAGCCGAGATCCTGTATGACAAAACCATCGTGTCTCCACTCGCTTGGTAAAGTCGGATCGTAGACGGGGATTTTAAAAGCCAATTCAAGGTCGATTGTTTGGCAATTGATGCAGAGATCTTCTTTCGAGATTAGGATCGCAGTGGACGAAGAACTATTGATCTTGTGAGATGCCATCCTTTTCGAAATTCCACAGCTTTCTACACTGATTTGTGCAGACAGTCACGAATAAAAGGTAGGCTCTTGAGAAACAGTCATGATACAGAAAATCAAGACAATATCATGATCTTTGTCGCGAAAGGTGTGGAGGTCTGGCTAGATGTGTAATTGGATGGTGAGGTGCCAACGCATTTGAAAAGCCTGAGCTGAACTTAGCTGAACCCGAAAGGATGTTGTGGCTGAAACTAGAACTTCGCGTAAGTGGCCACACCGTGCATTGAGCTGAAATCTTTGCTAATCGTCCCGCTCTCACATAACAGTTACCAGCGGTCATATAAATTTCGAGCTAGAGGCTTCGTGATGTCCATTTGCTTAAGGTTAACTTTCTTTCGTCTCCGCCAAGGCTTCAGGAGCCCTGTAACTCTCTGATTTGTAACCGGGTCCTTTCATAACACCATTCCCCTGATTTTACTAAACGACCTTTTATAATGTTAATAATATTAGCAATTTTTTTTAATTTAATTATATATTCCAATTTCAAGATATTTATCTTATTCTTTCCAATCGCGCGGATTTTTAAGGAAATATCGTAACCAGGTATTAACTAGAACGAAAGTCCAACTAAGAACCACTAGCCCGAACGAACTCAGTTTGTAAGATACATTGGCACGACGCACTTCCACAGATCTCGTATAAAAGCTCCTCCTTCTTCAATCATCTTTATGAACAGAGGATGCTCCGATATAACCTCAGCGTTAGCAGCCACGTATTGACAAATCAATCTTCTCAACTCATCGATCCCAGTGTTCAAATCTGGCGTGTTCTCTTCCGAGTAGACGTACCGCGCAAGCTTGATGATGTTGGTAACTTTCGGTCCGTCGAGCTGGAGCATGCTTAAAGTCTGGTGGAGCTTGACTAGCGTCAATCTCTTGAGACTTTCGACTCCCCATTTCTCCGCCAAGACATAGAGTGAGGCGTGAGTGAGAAGTACCTCGCCAATATTCTCGTTGGAGCCTTCGCTCACGGCAGGATCACAGGTATGTGCAAAGTTGGATCGCGGTTTGAGGAGGGTATAGGTAAGAGACTTGAAGGCTTTTGAACGATCGCGAAGTATCTGCTTCTTGGAACGACCAAATGAGCCCCAGCCGTTGCTGGCCACTTCAGCTGGCTGCTCTTCCACACTCTCCTCCACTGCCTCCGCCGCCGGCCATTCGTTTGTATCATGCCGAAGGCTCTGATCGCTCGCTTTCACAATCATCACTGGGACCGAATAATCTCCTGTATACGCGAATTGGATGAATCGTATGAAGGTCTCTTGGTCGACGTCCTTCCATGTTGCCTCGCCAGCTAAACTCTCTGACATCTTTCCTTGCATCAACGTAGTTAATGCAGTGGACAGATCTGCGAGCGCCTGTTCGTGGACCACGATTGGAACCTTATCCGCGCCGATGATGAATTTAAAAAGCCGAGAGAGGACAATCCTAGAAGGAGACGTTAGTGGTTAGGATCACGAATATGTAAAATCAGGGGACACGAACGTTTCGAACGAGGATGACATCTTGGATTTAGTTACAAGAGTCAGAAACCAGGGCTTAGTGCTTCTCAGATCAAGGTCCTCGGTGAGCTGAGGTTAGCCCCTGTTTAGATAAAGTTTGATAGAGGAGCTGCGTTAGTAAACGACATGTGAAGTGGGTGCGGCATTAAAGCAATCATACGTGTCAAGTCGTGGTTGCAGCAGACCTGCAGATGAGAGTGCCATTTATTGGATACACTCCTTAGCACATTTAGTTTTCAACCTGATGGGCGGTGGTACCCCTCACCGCCATGCTGCGGAACGCGAGGGCCGAAAATAAGACAGACTGGCGGAGGGAAGAAGTATATGGGGATTCAAAATACTTGCTAGATCACAGAGCATAGTTTTTCAATAGCCTTGTATGGCCCTAACTGTCGGAGCATCCCGTGACAGCATGTGACACGGAGAATGAAAGCCGCTGTCAGCCCTATCATCAGCATTCATTGTCGAGAGAGCTTTCGACGAGAGCCATAATGGCTGAGGCGCTCGCTGTAGTAAGTCTTGTGTCCTTAATTGTGCAGTTCGTAGACTTCTCGACCAAAATAGTAAACCGTCTCGACGACTTCGCTACCTCGATCGGAAAAGTCCCGAGAGCATTTCGAATAATCAAAACAGAGCCGCCTCTCATTACTGATAGTTTGAGGCGAGTATAAGAGCTAATCAAATCTGGAAGCCTGGATCCCATTACCGTTGGGGCGGTGGACAATGTGATCACAAGTTGCCAACAAGAGATAATACGCCTTGAGATTATTCTTGATAAGACAGTACCTTCAGCCGAAGATTCATTATGGTTTCGGAGGAAGAAATCGCTGTTGAGTTTGCGTAAGGATAAGCAGGTTGATGAGATTACAGTCTCACTTGGAAAATATGTCCAGATCTTGACACTATATCAAGCAATTGAGGGTCGGGGCTAGATACCCAGCTTTTGTAACTATAGTCATAGCGTATGAAGCAATAATACTTTACTTTCATTCCATTTGATAAAAACCCTAATTTTATTGAACGGAAAAATATATTTGATTAAATTACGAATATTTTAAAGTTAAGAAGGGAAATCAATCAAAAATAACTTTATTCGGTGTAAGTATTTACAAAATTTGAAAATAATTAATAAAAGTATTATTGAGAAATAACTATATAAAGTAGGAGAGTAGAAAGTGGCAGTGAGCTAAGCAAGGTGGCCGGAATAAGGGGATAGCCAGAATGGAGGGGCACGGACTTATATAAACGTCCCTTTGTTCTTAGATTTCGTCTCGCATCCGTCTGGTAGTAGTGAATACTAAGGATAAGGAAGGGTAAAGTTGAACTTCCGGAACTAAGCCAGACTCTTACTCACTCCCGCCTCCTTACTGCCGCTAAGCAATATTTTAAGTTGTGCACGCATACAGTTTGTAATGCTGATTGACCACAGACCGCAGAACCATGTAATTCAGAGACGGAAACTCTCGGACAAAAATTGACAAGGAAAGTCTGTTTGGCAGCAGAAAAAGTGCATTTGCAAAGATAAGCAGGAAGTTTGGAGGAGAAAGACCAGAAGAGGGAGTATTTCGTGTCGTGTCGGACTTACTGGTGAATTGTATTAAGAACGGGATACCTACGAGCAAAAGACTCCCGCCTGGGGGTTGGTGAAAACACATATCTCCAGGTTCACCCTCAAACCACTTAGGATGCTGCATCATTTTATACTGTACTTAACTCCAGTCCTGCAGTTTGCAAATGATGTTCCTTCTGTTACAACGTGTCAATCTCATCCCCTTCTCGATGTCAACTGCCCCTATAAAAGCTGATCCGGGCCGCGTGAATATTCCGAAAAGTGAGGATAGAAGGCATTCGAACTAAAGAAGGATTCACCAAGCGCTTCATAGAGAAGTTGCTTTCGTTTGATACAGAGTTCTGCTCGTTGCGCAATGCTGAGAAGAGTGAATTGAAATTTGATGTGATGAATACGCAAAGCATCAATCGCAGGAATTGCATCGAAGCCAACAAGGTATATAAACGGCGCTCCCAAGTCTTCTTGTCCCTATCCACCCTGAACGACATCACCATGTTTTGCAGTTAGGGCCCAACGTCGGACAACCGTAAACACAAGAATGTTTATGCCAATGCGGCTCGCTTCTGCTGGAAGATACGTGAAGCTCATTCGCAGGTACGTGAAGCTGACCAAAGACCTAACAAAGTCAGACTCGGGAATTCCCCAAGGGTAATTGACTGTGCAACCAAACCCTGTTTGACAGCAGAAAATGCGCACTTGCGAGACCAAACGAGAAGCCTGTGTATGAGGGAAGCAGGCGTGATAGAAAAAGAAGGGCATAAGTGAGTGGGAAAATTTGTCCAGCATTCTGATCTTCCAACCAGTCCTAGACACTCTCAGCCACAGTTGGGCTGGGATGGAAATCTCGAACAATAGAAGCCTTGGCAAAAGAAGCATATCCCTAAAGTTCCAAGAGAAGCTAGGACATTAAAGTGCCGTATGCACTAAATTGTAGAAATACAGAGAAAGGATATCCTATGACCAAAATGCTCCTCGACCATGAAGACAGTCGAGTGACCAAGGTGTATTCGCCCAGAAACCCACTCCAAACGCCTCATTATGTATACAGTCCCGAACTCCCTTCCATCGTCAATCGTGCTTTCCCATTCATCCACTTCTCGGCGTCGACATCGTCTTCGGTGTCTCCAACTCATGATAATCACTCGTACTTCCCAACTCCACCGGACTCCTCTTCTCCGCATTCTCTAACTCCTGCGGCGGCGCTGGCGTTTGTAGATTAGCAGGAGTCATAGGATTCCAGGCTTGCTGCATAGCCATCTGCGCTTGAGCATACTCAGCTCCTTGCCTATAGCCATTCTGTTCTCGAGGCCAGGCCCCTCCATTGTGATGATGATGGTGAGCCGCATACGCTTGATCGCCTCTCCATTGACTTGGATCGTCCCCGTATCCGTTCTCGGAGGAGTTATTCGATGTTGGCTTGTAGGTGTTGCTGTTTCTCCGACGACGCCACCAGAAGAGGAATCCCAATGCCCCAGCTCCGATCGCGACAGCTGCAACACCAACCCCGATTCCTGCTTGCGCACCTGTGGACAGACCCGATGACCCCGAATTCGTAGACGTGGCTGCCGCGGAAGTCGAAGTGCTCGTGGCAGATGCAGTATTGGATGTCGGTGTCGCAGAAGTCGACATCGTAGTTGAAGCCGAAGCCGTCGAACTCAGACTCGAAATATCCGCACTCGTAGCGATCACCTTTTGAGCAGGGACCGTAGCTTCAATAGTCGCGGCCGGGACACTGAACAATTGCGCGGAAGTGGAGCAACAGCTCAAGTCTCCTGGATCATTGGGCGTGAGGTCACAGCAGTAGTTCGTACCTCCAATTCCATCGCAAGGTCGAACGCCCAACGCGTTCTGTGTAATGCTCATGCAAGCGTGAAGGCATGCTGGATCATTCCATGTTGGATCTGTACATCCGAGTCGAATCCAATCTATTACTCCGTTCGATACCTTCTGACAGACGCCGTTGGACCAGCAGACTGAGCCTATTTCGCAACAGGTTGAGTGGCCTGATGTGGCGTTGTTGCACCTGTATGCTCCAGGAGCGAGGGTGCCATCTGGAAGGTAGCACGTTGCCGAGACGAGGGAAGTGATAAATGGGAAGGAAAGGAGGATTTGTAGAGATAATCTCGGCATGATGAACTTCATGAATCCCGTCTCTGGAATAAATGACAGCAAGTATCGTTAGGAGAGGATGAAAGAGAAGAAACGGGAACCAAGGAAAGGGGGATCTTGGGATATGCTTAGAGGAATACCCAGCCTTAACCATCGATCTTCATCTTTGCGAGAGGGGAGCTGAGCATCTTGTTTGAATGAAGCAATGATCCATCGCTTGGCCTGCAAGGCTTGAGACTGCGCCGCCACCAAAGCCAGTTTGCCGCTGTCAAGACCACCCCGCCGATCCATCGCGTAACAATTGAGGGGACGGTTGGACGGGCTGGCCCGAGATTATATTTAAGTTTGTTTCAAGCGCAAATCCTGCCGCCTTTGTTCCAGATATCGTGGTCAGACCACAGAGTGGTGCTGTGTAAGGTTCGCCCATCCAAGTCAAGATGTGGTTTGATTGACTCTCTCTCTTGTTTCAGCTTGCCCCGTAAAAACAGCCCTGTATGACTTTTCTCCACCCTTCGTCCATGAAGCGCATTGCGGGCAATCGCGACTGCACTGCCCCTTGAGGGCGAGTGGACAGGGGCGCACTGTGTATTTTAAGAAGGCTCGCCTTCTGACTGGGCATATATATCCTGATTCTAACTCGAGTCGGCCTTAGAAGTCAGGTTCTAAAAGAGAAAATTAAGGTTATTTACACTTATATTCTACGAATTATATTTGATTGCCTAGCGTAGCGTAAAGTAGATATAACTTTAAACCCCCGCCCGCTGAAAATCATGTAGTTAAAGTATAAGGTAGAAAATCAAAGTTTATTTCGAATTTCGAGTTTAAAAATTAAAAATTAAGAATTAAATTTTTTTAAAAAGAATTCTTTTAATTTATTTTATTTTAAATTAAATTTTATATTATATATATTAAATTAGCCTTTTAAAGTTAATTCCGTTTATAGTTTATAAAATATAAAAATAAATAATTCGATATTTAATTTTTATTAAAATAATTAATTTAAATAAAATCCAAATAATTTTTTTTTTAAATATTTTAAATATTTAAATTAATAAGAAATATCAAAATATTAACGTTTTGAATTTTATTTTACGAGTTTATATTATATTAATTTTTTTATAAAATTTTATAATAAATTTATATATAAAAGATTTTTAATTAAAAGAATATTTATATAATTAAATTTTAAATTAAATTGGAGGGTTTTTTTTTAAAATTTTTTGATATTTATATTAAAAATTTTAATTAATATATAAAGTTTTTATTATTTGATAAAATTTACTTTAGAAAATATTAATTAATTATATTAATTTTAATTTTAATTATAATTATCAAAAAATAAAAATTTAATTTAATTTAAATTTAATAATATAAATATTTTATTAATTGAATACTTTTTAAATATAAAATTTTTATAAAATTTTATTAGAAAATAAAATTAATACGACTTTTTAAAATTTAAAGCTTAATGTAACCGGTATTTTAATGAGGCCCGTCGGAGCGGTAAAACGTTTTTCCAAGCGATTTAACTTATCAAATACAAGTAATTAACTAATTTAATTATAATTGGTCCCTTGGGGAATTTGAAGCTTGGCCTAACAATCCATTGGTCAATTCCATCAACAGTTGGCTATCCTATTGCGATAGCGGCTGTTGACCATTGGGTACTCGGCTAGGTAGATTCTGCTGCTCCGTTGCTGCTATGCTTGTTGCACGGGACTTGGAAACTGCTGCTATTGATTCTGCGCCATACCCTGAGACCCTTGATTCGGAATTCCCATTGGTGCCTGTGGGGGTTGTTGACCTGATATCGAGGATGCTTGCATTTGATGTTGAAGATGTGAGGATCCTTGCTGAGCTACCTGCGGAGGCATAGGCCTTGGTCCCTGTCCCTGCATAGAATTTTGGTTCATCATCATCTGTTGAGCTTGCGCCTGCGCTTGAGCTTGGGCTTGAATCTGTTGTTGGATCTGCTGTTGCATGTTGGCCTGGTTATAATACCGTCTCCCTAACAGTTGCTCCAGCTTCAGTTGGATCTGGTGTTTATATTGTTCCTGCGACTGTTAGCGTATATTTTAGGGTCTTACTTCCATATCCGTACTTTGTTTGGAGACTTCTCGAAGATATCTTTCTCGAATCTGATCCCAATTTCGATCATTCGTTGTAGTGTGGGAGGATTTGGTTCGTGTTGACTAGCAAGACGAAGGTTTCCAATTCTGGAATGATTACGTCAGTCAACCACAGAACACACAACATGGATCCCACTATGGAGTGAGAACTTACACATTGAATATAAAACCCAGGCGCTCATCGGGCAGAACCCCAGCTTGCCAGCCACTGAGAACTCCAGTTTGTTCGATGAGGGCCGACCGGATTCTCTGCTGGATTTGAGCCGAAGCATTCGAATTCTGAGGCACTCGTTGCTGCTGTCTCTGTTGCTGCTGCGCCATCTGTGGCATCATATGGCCGACGCCCATCTGCTGTTGCGCGTTCATGTTTGCACCCACTGTCGGTGGTGGTCGTTGACCCGATCTTGCCATAAATTGGCCTGCAGGATTTTGTGGATTGAAAGGACCTCCTTGGGGATTTTGCTGATCAGGTCGAACCTGACCATCTAATAATGGGTTCTGGTTGCCACTGGGACTATGCCCCGGTACTAGTGATGAGGGATCCAACGCGCCGTTAAGTGTCCAATTCATAGCATTGACCGAGTTTGTGATACTTGCATCTGGGTTGGCTCTTTTCTTGGGATGTGTTGCCGTGGTCTTCATCAGAAGATGACCCACTTTCCGGATCGATTTTGGAGCAGGATTCGGGTTATGATACTTGTTGACATGATTCTTCAGGGCCTGAACTGAGACAAAGGGGGGATATTTGCAGTCGGGAAACGTGCAGGCGATTCGTCGCGCGTGAGAAACTTCGTGTTCCCGGAGAAGCTCTTCGGACTCGAAACCTACTGTGGTGCGAGGGCAGGAGCTGAGTCGACAAGTGTATGCGGAAGTCCGGAACTGGCTCTTGAAAAATTCCAACTCCTCAGTGGTGACTCCTGGATAATTATCTTGACGGAGGAGAAACCTTACTAACTCCTGATAAGACAACAGCATGGCCGATATTCCGTCTGGAACTTGGGTACAATTTTTGGCGGAAGAGGTCACATCTGGTCCCAAGTCAGTGTCATTAATTATGATCTTCGGGCGCGTTAATATGACTGACCACTTTCACGATGTAGTTCTGATTCCAACCTATTCAATGACCGGGCCTTGCATGCGATCCTGACTTGCTTTTGAAGAAGAGGGTGTGGGCTCAGCAGCTCTAACCGGACATCCAAAGGCGTTGCGTCACTCCTGGAATCCTCGCTGGGAGCAGATTCGAACATTTGGTCCAGTTTCCGCGCCAAATCTTTCGCGAGAACCAATAGATCCGATTTATCATCCGCGGTACCAAGGCCGGCCGCATGAGAAAGCAGATACTCCGTCCAGTATTCCGTGGCATACACGTGGAAACCGTGTAATCCTTTCAGCACTCTGATATACCTGCTTTGGTCCGTAGAAGACAGAGTGAAAACATCTAAACCGGATAGGAGACAGGTGATAGTAGCTTTGCCATGTTCTATTAAGGCTTGATGCTCCGTGACCTTGACGTTGCTTGATGGTGATTGCAGGAAACTGGACTATTGGTGAGATCGACAACTCGGGTTGTGTAAGAGGAGAAATTACTTACTCCTTCACAGAAACGTGGATGAAAGACAATGTTGTGTCTCGTCTCTCCTCAAGTAGAGCCCCACAGACGTCTAAGATGTACTGAGGGGCGATATGGGAGACCTTGGGGTCCCCAGAGCTGAACGCGATCGCAGACAAGAATTCCATTCTCTTCAGTGGGCGTTTTGTGAATGCTATCCAGCCAAAAATACACCTGGCACGATCAATCGATCGAGAATCCAGTTGAATCAATATTTGCGTGAGGATCTTTCGGTAGCTGTAGGCATGTCAGCATGACTCAGGGGGCGTGTAGGCCGGTTCAATCTCACAACTCAAAGAGTTTATCAGGAAGCTCATGGACAGACATCCTCATTTCCTCGCCGCTGTAAAATATGTTTTTGGCAAGGTAATCGAGGACCAACCGGGCGTACAAGAACATGCCTGAGATTGACGGTCAGCAAACTCCAGTTATTGTGTACTTGGTTGACGGAGGTTAACACACCATCAGCCTTTTTGGTGATCTCGAGTTCGATTTCCTCGATTTCTTTTGCCTGTATGTCGAGCTGGTAAAGTTTATCGTGCAGGGATTGAAGCCTCTGTGAAGCGTACTGCTTAATTGCAATATCCAAATGGCCCTTTTCCTCAGTAAGTGAGACGACTTGTCTCCCTCGAAGTCGATTTGATATGATCGATGAACTGCCGCTGGAGATCAATATCTTGCAGATCATGCCTCCGAGAGAGGATGCTTTGGAAGTTAGCTGGTTCATAAAATTTACCACGCTGGCCTGCTTCTGCTCTTCGCATTCATCCAACCCATCAATAACAATCCAGATGTACTCAGTTTGGCGTGGCTCATGAGACATATTTGGGAAAAGAGTCTTCAGTAGTCTCTCAAGAGCTTGGACTGCAGGCGGCTTCTTCCCCAATACGCAGTCTTCGTATACATGAGCCACGATTTCACCATCTTTCCGAAGCAACTGGAGAAGTAGTGATCGAAGAATTTGTTCATACATCGTGGAAGATGCGTAAGAGTGAACGCAGAAGTGATGAATGACGAACATCTTCGCTGCTTTCATGAAAGTGACGATTTGCGTGGACAAGACGCTCTTTCCTGTCCCAAGATTCCCCTGCAGCCAAAGCATTGAATGATCCGGCTTTTTCTCTAGCCAGGATCTGATCTTCGGGTTACTTAAAATCCAGCTGCATGTCCCAGGAAACTTTGTTCCTTCCGTTGATATAGCATCGAATATTGCAAGTTGGTCCGATTCGTCAGCCTTGAGCCACGACATGATGGATTTGTATTGCTTAGCAGCCTGCTCTTTTTCAAGTCGTTCCACTTGCTCGAGACTTTCTTCTCTCCAAGCACGGATATCTTGACGCATCCGTCGTGCCTCGGCAATATCATAAGCATTTGCTTCTTTGTCCACCAATTCTCCGTGACGCTTCATATCCTCGAGTATGTTATCGAACCGCCTCTGAAAACGGCCCCATGATGTCAAAAACATGAGTTTCCAGCCTAGAAACTAATATTAGCAACCATTAGTCATTAGACTATAAAAAAACACCAACCACTGCGTTTGACGAACTTGTATGCGTGTTTGTGGAACTGAAGAATATCCGCGTAGAACACGGCTATAGTATGTTGGAAATCCAAATTACTCCGAAAAGCATCCCCTAGGACTTCGAACCGAACCAACGATTCCGCGATTTTCGAGTAGCCCTCGATAATATGTTCAAAGGCTTCCACGTACTCCGAGGACACGCGGAGTATCAGAGTGATTGGTGCCCATATCCAGGCTAGATAAGGCGTCCCATTGCAGAGTACATCCACGACTTTGGCATAGTGCTCCAGTCCATTGAATAGGGGTGCTAGGCGACGCATGTTTCGAAGTGACTGTCTAGCAGCGAGTTGGTTCTCGATCTCCAGAGCTGCTTTCCGGACATGTTGGAGGGTGGTGCTAGGAAATACCCTCGAATCAACAGGCGTTATTGTACGATCAAGATCCTCAAATGCTGTTCGGATCGTTTGTCTTGCTAGGGCAGAGATTGTTGGTGCTTTGAGGGGCATTTCGGACACCCGGGCTCATTTACTTCCCGGATTCCAGATGCAGAGAGAGCAGACAGCTCTGTCCATATTCCTCAGCAGTTAAAGTCAAGAAATTGAGGAATTGAGAATTTGAGAGCCTCACCGTCAGCCCATATCCGCGGCTAGTTGCATGCATGGCCCAGCACTGCCACCTGGGCTTGGAGGCGCAGCACAGCTAGAGACGGGAATTTAATTGGTCCAGACCCTTGACGGTGGGCCATGATACCTTGCAAAGGCCCAACCTATACTTCAGCCGGGCAGGAGATGGCTGGGTTAGAAGGCTTAGCTTACCGCGCACTATGTTAACAATGTTCTTAATGAATACGACTAGATGATGCCGGCCTCTCCCCCTAAGAACATCAATGATTGAATAGCCTCGAATCGAGACAGCGTCCCAGCCTATTCAATCTTTGCGGGCGACACGCCATATTTGGGACTCGAATGAGTCGCTGCACGCGGTCGGTGAAGATTGCGACGAAGCTCATTATAGGCGTTCTGTCCCAATATCGCGCACCTTAGCAACCCATCCTTCTAACAACGTCCACCTGTTCTTACAAATTCCAAATGGACACTAACGATCATTTTAGCCATCCAGCTAAGCGACCAAGGTTGGGAGAGGCTCCCAACGGGTCACAGCTGAGACACCTCTGTATGCAGAGCTCCCATTCCATCCAGTCGGTACAGTCAATAGGCTATCTCACTTCGCCTTCGACCCAGCAAGGAATCATCAATCCGGCTTCTCATGTCGTTCCAATAACAAGGCATTCAGATAGCTTTGACCCAGGATTCTCTGAGTTTGGCGGACAATGGATGGGCAGCGGCCCCCAGCCGTCGTTTGGGGCAGAGTGGCCGCTACCTAGCACTGGATGTTATCCCAACCAGCCTATTTCAACTTTGCACCACCAGAATTGTGCAGGACAAATACAATCGACCTACTCAGAACAATCCAATGTCATGATGCAGCCGCCACCCCCGACGTTTCTCTCTCCTGGGTTACCTCATGTAATCGGACGTTTCCCATGGATCCCCTCTGCCCCATCGTGCCCTGCATACGTCCCAGCTTCACTACCTAATCATGAATTCATTCAAGATACAATGGATCGACTCACGTCGGAGCCGGAGCTTCGTATGACCGATGAATCAGGCTATCGCACAATGGAGTATTCGCAATTAGATGTACCAGAGGAGTCAGAAAATATTGGAACTGAGACAGTTTGTTTCGGCATGGTAAGCTCATGAGTTCCCAAGAAACCACTAATGTAGGAACTGACAAGCAACTGGCAGATCCCAAACATTGCCGCTTCTTATGAGCGGCAGAGTTCATCTGATATTCCACCCGCGTTCTCGGTACAAATCGAGTCTTCAGACAGGTTTAGCGCTCAAGATGGGATTCAGATAGACGGTCGAATCCGACCCGAATATGGCGAAATGATCCAGGGCCTTATCGACGAGCCGACGGTAACACTTCATGTTTCCTGCGTGATCGACGATAAACCTACGGCAAAGAAGCCATCTCGCAAGTTTGAACTGTTACCTTGCGTCTTGGAAATTACCGTCTATGGATCTCTCGAGATCTTTGAAGAAATCGGTACTTGGTTTCAGGGACACGAGATCTATTTGCAAGATCCCCGGTCATGCCATATGGAGGTGAAATACTGTAATCCCCAAAGACTTTCAGCACACGATCTCGACACTTGCCCGCTTCTGTATAAAGTTGTCCCCAACAGATCAGTATTAAATCTACAAGATATCACGCAGCGTCCTGACCCTTTGGATATTCTAAGTAGCCATGTTGATTTGGAGGAGACACCGCAACCCTCAGCCATACGGGCTGCCCTGAAGAGGTAAATTGCCTCTCGGAACTTCTGGGTTTCAACTTTGCTAACTCGCTCATAGGCATCAGAAGCAAGCTTTGACCTTCATGCTACATAGAGAAAAAGGTTGGGGTTTTAATGATGGCCAGCCGGACATCTGGGAGAAAGTGGATACCGGAAAAGGACGAACGTAAGTGTTACCCAGAGCTCTCAGATGTCCGCCTTCTATATTGCTCAAATCATTTTAGGTTTATCAACACTATTTCCGACGTCTATCAAGCCGAAGAGCCTCCACAATTCCAAGGGGGTATCATTGCCGATCCCATGGGCCTTGGTAAAACCTTGACAATGATAGCGTTGATAGCAACTGATCTGGATACCGACATAGGGGCGATTACCCCCAAGGACAGCATGGACCATGACAAGTGTTATACCTCGGCAACACTTGTGATTATGCCCCCACCACGTATGACTTGTGCCTTGCTGTATTCCATAAGTATTCTACCAACTGACTTTCACTAGTCCTAGGGAGCTGGGAAGAACAGCTATCCGAGTATGCCTGAAAAGTGCTCATACCTTGGACGGAGGCTGACAATTCGTAGTCACGTTGCAGATGGTGGTTTGAAATGTCGTCGCCATCATGGTCAAACCAAATTAGCTAATGCTAATGAGCTTGACGACGTAAATATTGCGCTAACGACTTATCAAACAGTATCTGCCGAGTGGAAGTCAGATAAGTTCGCAGGTAGCTCGATACTATTTCAAGTTCGTTGGAGACGAATCATCTTGGACGAAGGTAAGCTACCTTCCGTGCGACTTTCAATATACCATAGGAATTAATCTAGCAGCTCATTTTATCCGCAACGGAAATTCGAGAATGGCTCGTGCCATTTGTGATCTTGACTCAGTGGCACGCTGGGCTGTCAGTGGCACGCCAATCCAGAACCGTCTCGGAGATCTTGTATCGCTACTCAAGTTCATACGGGTTCACCCGTACGATGACCCAGAGCGTTTTGACGCCGATATCTCCCAAGTTTGGAAATCTGGAAAGGATCAAAATGCCATCAAAAGGCTTCAACGTCTTTCAGCCTGTCTTCTGCTGCGCAGAGCCAAAGGAACCATTAACCTTCCTCCCCGGCGAGACTTCTTATTACCCATTCAACTAACCCATGAGGAGAGGACAGTCTACAATGAGCTTCGAGAACAAACTATCATTAAGATTGACGATGCTCTGCACAAGGACTCTGGAACATCCAGGGCCAGGGGATACGTAAGCGTGCTCCAGCAGATCGAGTCACTGCGACTATTCTGCAATCTAGGACTTCAATACCACTCAAGGCACGAAAAGAACTTGCAGTCCTCTGACTGGAGCAGAGTTGCCCAACCGACATTTAATGCTCAGAGTGAAATGCACTCGATCACATGCTTACAGTGCTCTTCAATACTCGACATATCTGAAAGCCTCCTGGACGACTCAACGACACGGCAAACCCCCCTATTCTTCAGTTGTTTAGGATTCGTATGCGCCGAATGTCTGAGCGAGAATAGAAAAACCAGCCGAGAATCGACATGTGGCCATCACCCCTCGTGCCCTGTGGCGATAGTCTCCACTGGCAGTACAGTATTAGAGGAGGTATCAGACTTGATAATTCACAAGGCACGGCCGGAGCCAACCTTCACCAGCCTCCCATCCAAGGTCGAGGCTCTTATAACGGATCTCCAGACTGTTCCTCCGGACGTTAAATGGTACCCATGCACGCGACCCTTTTTAACGTACTCCGGCTAACACTGCGCAGCATCGTCTTCTCAACTTGGCGACTTACGCTCGACCTCGTTGAAAGGGGCTTGGATCAAGCATCCCTGCGCAGCATCCGTTTCGATGGCAAAGTCCCGCAAAGAGACCGACAGGGCATTATAGACAAATTTAGAACAGATCCAAGCATTCGCATCATGCTCCTCACCTTATCTTGTGGTGCAGTTGGGTAAGCAGATGATATTCAGTATAGCCCCGAACATTGGAACATTGCAACTTACACATCACAGGCTCACCCTGACGGCGGCATCTCGAGCTTACCTGATGGAGCCTCACTGGTGAGCTTCTCTGTCTATACCGTCTCTCAGCCAGCTAACCACCCAGGAATCCAACGCTCGAAGAACAGGCACTCGCGCGAATCTACCGACTTGGGCAGACGCGCGACGTGACGACAGTGCGTCTCTATGTAAAGGAATCATTTGAAGAGGTCAGTTGTCATCGAATGCAGTCTCGGAACATTACTGACATCGTGATAGCAAGTCATGCAGTTGCAGGAATCGAAGAAGCACCTCGCTAGCGTGTTACTCTCGCCGCATGATGGAGGTCAGACAGACAACAGCTTAGGAGCTTTAGAGGTCAGAACATCAAGTCAAAATAATCGAACCAGACTAACATAAACCTAGAAATTGCGGTCGCTGTTGTAATGCGAACTCTGCCGCCTTCACCTGAGACTCAAATGCTCGTTTGATAGCGCGCATATGAATTAGGGGTTTTCGATGGTATGGATGTGGCTCTGATCATTTGCAAGCATCGTCGGTACACTACGTACAGGTCCAGGGATCATAAAACATGGCCACCATCTATAGCAGAGATTGTAAGTGCTAGCTCCAGTGAATTCGACTGGTGCTGATACTGATCTAGGACACGGCGTATCCTCTCCCGAAGAAGATGTTACCCGAAGATATCGAAAAGCGTCTTTCTAAACATGGAAGGAAATAAAATTGATTCAGAGGGAGAAGGAGGACGGAAGAATCATAAACAAGAGGCAGACTACCTGCTAATGGAGAGATAACCAGTAGTCTTACAAGATGGAAAATCAGACCGCAATGATAAACCTTACCTAATGAAGTCTCAGAGCCCCTCTTATCCGATTTGTTTTCATGTCTGGCTTCCATTGTAACAAAAGCTATACGGAACATCAATAGAGGAATCAATAAGAAGTTAAAGAGCCCATAATCCAACCTTCTTATAATGCTGATTGACTTGTTATTGGCTGCAATAATCTGAGCCTAGATAATTATTAATGGTTCTAGAATATTCGATACCATTTCAATCACCAGAAGATATTATTATAATTGATTGGTTCCTTGTATCTTAAGTTAATAACTATCAAATTTCGTGGTTATAATCTTTAATATATACGAATTTATATTTATAAATTTAAAATAATAATTAAAAAGAATATAAATAAATAAAAATATAAAACTTTTAATTTTTTTATATATTTCTTTTAAATAGAAAAATTAATAAAATAAAAATTTTAAAATATAATTATAATAAATATTACGTTTAATAAAATTAATATTATTATAATTTTTCGAATAAATGAAAATAAAACGATTATTCAAATTAATAACCTTATAATTTTAAAGTTTATTTTAAATTTAAAAAAAATTATATTAGAATATAAAAGTTTAAAAATTTAAAAGAAATTTTTAATATTAAAATTAATTTGAATTTAAAATTTTAAAACTTTAAAAAAAATTTATAAATAAATAAATTATTTAATATTATTAGAATTTCTTTCGAAAATTATAAATTATATTATTTATTATTTATAATAATTAGTTTAAAATTA
>FJOG01000005.1:2196032-2219386 GCA_900073065.1 Phialocephala subalpina
AATATTATAAATACTTTTTATAATTTTATTAGATTTTTTATAATTAAAATATAAATATTTTTATTAATAAAATTAAATATAATTCGAAAATTTATATTTTGATAAATAAAATTAAAATATATTTAATTAAATTATAATTTTGATATTTTTTATATAATTTTCCTTTCAAAGATTTATATTGATTCTTATAATAAATAATAAATAATTTATTTATATATTTATATAAAAATTATATTAATTTTTCAAATATAATTTTATTTATAAGATTTTAATATTTTTAATTAAAAAGTATTAAAAATTATATATAATAATATTTTTTTAATAAACTAATTAAAGAATCGTATTTAATATTTTTATCGAAGTTTAAAAAAATAAATTATTTTCTTTTTAATTTTATTTTTTATATAATTTTTTTTTTCTCTCGAAAAGAAAAATTTATATTAATTCTTTTAAATATTTTATATTTAAATATATTATATTTTAAATTTTAAAGTAAATAAATATAGTATTATAAATATTTAATCTTTTAAAGTGTGATTTAAATATTAATGATTTCCAAAAATTCGTAGTAAGTAAAATATAGGTAGGGCCCGCGGTATCCCGTCCGGATACTTCCCTTGGCGAGCATTGGTGGCTTTCAGTGGCAGGACTCGGGCCGCGGGAGACGATCATGCATAATACTTCATGAGCGTCTCTTTTTTTTCATTTTATACCTTGAGCTTCCACCCGTACCTTACGGTGGTCGACGTTTCAGGGTTCCTGCCACGGCCCGAGATAGAAGATATGCCACGGAACCGGAACTTGTGAAAGACTAGGCGATGTAGAGGAGATGAACCCAGAATGAGAATTGAACGAAACTGTATTTCTGACAAGTTCTTGTTGTATATATGCTTCCACTTCCTATCCCTCAAGGTAGAAAAATCACACAATCCACTATTTTCTCTTATCTCTCTTGCGTGGTCTTTTTAAAGTCTTATTGGAAATCCCCGAGATGCCTACCGGAGGATGCTGGTGCGACAAAACTCGCTATGAGTACAACGTCAAGCCTCTAAACAGGGTCAGTTCAGTTCCCATCCTCCGTCCCATCCCCACCCTCTAACCCACTCAATCAACACCAGATCCAATGCCACTGCAAGACCTGCCAAAAGATCTCTGGCGGCGCCTTCACCGTAAATCTGATGGTTCCGTCCAAAGAAGTGCACATGACCGCCGGGGCCGAGAACCTCAAATGCTTCACGCAGACCCACGTTCTGGGCGCTCAGGTCTCGGTTTACTTCTGTGGAATCTGTGGCACTTGTCTGTATAAGCAACTGCATACACAACCGTTTGATCAGTGTTTTGTGGTGCAGAGTGGGACGTTGGATGAGGTTGATGGGAAGTTGGGTGCGGATTTGGAACCGCCCGATGGGGAGGGGTATCCGGAGTTGCGAGCGGCATGGTTACCCGCTGTGGAGGGGTTACCGGATGTGCAGAAAATGCAGTATCCCGAGTACATGGACAAGATTGGGCAAGTTCCAAGAAGAGCGTAGATCGGGGGGTTGATATGGGTCTGAATCACAAGAGATATTTCACAAACCACATTCGTCGCATTTCATATTATTCGCCGTTCCCTGAAATTTCATCAAGTTATATCAAAATAAATATCTTTGATGTCAGTGGGAGTTATACGATAATATGTACTAAATTTTCTTCAATTGACTTGTTCCTTACTCGCTTACCGCCGAGTGTACTCAAGAGGCTGATGGCTCCTTAAATCTGCCGACGTTCTTAGTTTTTGGATGACAGGGTTCATCCCGGTAGTTGCCTCTGCTCCAGGTGGGCGAAAAAAGCCGCACTAAATATACACCCCAAGAAAACAAGCGCTCTAATTATTCAATATAACACTGCAACACCAGAACGCCTTCAATTGTTGCAAATCTACAGAGAAGAATGAAATAGCTTCTTCTCTGTTCGAGATGAGATGATTTTATTATATTTTTACGATTTGGTGAAAGTGTTCAAATCGGAGGTTGAAAACGGTGTCTCGAGTGCACACTAATTAGTGCGGGTTTTTTGTCCACCGGGACCTCGGTCAAATGGTGATCAGGTGAGGGGTTTGTCCAGCGCGTTAGTCATGGCTTCAGGTGCGTTCAAGCACCTTCAATATTCCGTGCTTCTTCATCATTGCCTCATACTTCTGTTCAATTATCTCATTACAATACTTTGCCGCGGCTGGGATGGATGTCCTTCAACATTTGGCGTCAAGTCCTACGACTCTTCCTTCTGGCAAGAGCTCCACGAGTGCCAGGAGATCGATAGCTGCCTGCCAGTCCTGTCACCGCAGGAAAACCAAATGCGATGTTGTAACTCGCGGGCGCCCATGCTCTGCATGTGTGGCTGATGAACGATCAGTCAATGACTGTGTCGTGGTGCCCAGTCAGCGGTATGCATCGGCTCAGAGGGTTAATTGGTAGTTCCTGAGCTGACTTCTGCACATCTCAAGATCCAAGAACTTCCCAATCATTCATCGCCGTCGTGGCATTACAAATGAAGCGCCTTCATTAAATGAGTCCGAAGAGCGTCCCAGGGAAGGATCGCGGCCCGCCAAACGCGCATGCAGGGAGGGAAGTAACGATTACAGTCGCCCTTTACAATCCCCTATGGCGGAACTTTCGGCAGAAGAGCGACTTACTTCGAATCCAAATAACTCGGACCCCTCGACCCAGCAACGAAAGGAGTGCTTAATCAGACAAAATCGACGTGACTCTCAGCCAATGTTCATTGGTTAGTCCTATATGGTTGAATTCTCTCGCGGAATTGCTCTCTCTAAAGTTTTGCTAGGAGATGAGTTATATGACTACGCTTCTGTCGGTTTGACGATAAAGGACGCATCTGGAAGATTAACGACACACAATGTCGTCATTCCCCAAGACACGTATAATATTGGTCTCTATCCTGAGGATCTCGTCTACCTACAAGCCAAAGGCTGTTTGCTGATCCCGCCTTCAGAGCTCTGCGATGAGTTGCTGCGGTGCTACTTCCTCCACGTGCACATGTCTCTTCCCCTCCTCAATGGCAGCGACCTTTTGAACAGATACGTTGAAGGAGGCCCCTTGAATGTCAACCTTATGCTTCTTTGGGCAATATTTCTGGCCGGATCGCATGTACGTGAAATCTCCCTTGGACTGATTGTTGCTCCTTTTGTTCTGGTAAAATGGGCAGACAGTGTGTTAAATTGTAGCTGTATTAATTACTGGTTTAGTTCATGCCGCAGGCTAGCGTCACTAAAGCCGGGTTCAATAGCAGAGACGAAATGTGCGAATCCTATTTTATACGCACCAAGGTAGTCGACTACCATAATTTTCTCGGTGAAACATTACTAACTTTTATCAAGACATTGCTCGATCTAAATTATCTCGGTGACAAACAAGTGCGCCCTCAATGTATCATACTGATGGCATATTGGCGGCCCCCTTTCAATAGGGAATTTTCATATTCATGGCACCTCATCGGTATGGCCATAGCCACCCTTCAGTCTCTGTTTCCAAAATTTGACGGCACTCGAACCTCAGGATCAACGACTGGGAGTACTTGTGAGTCTGTTTGGCGTAGAATGTGGTGGTGTTGTGTAAAATTCGATGTATTGGCCTCGATCACCGGTGGACGGCGACTACGGGTCAAATCCACTGAAAATACAGTTCCAATGCCTTTGCTGAATGATGTTCTGGATGAATTGAGGCAGTTGCCTTCCTCTATCCAAGAGGATTACCTCCCTCCGAACATTGAGAGATTGGGCCGATACTATTTTCACCACTTGAATATTGTACAGATCATGTCAAGAGTCCTGACACAGATCAACAACGCCGAAAGTAACGCCCCGTCGATTCAAGAAATCTACAACTGGGAACAGAGGTTGAAGAATTCCGACGAAAACATTGATTTGATGCTTTTAGAAGATACAAAATCCTCTGATAGGTGGGTCAAATTAGCGGCGTACTATTATCAAATTTGCACAGCGTAAGCCCAAAGTAAAAATCAATCATGGCCGATATATCGCTGACCGCAGCTATAGAGGAAATCAAGTCTGTTTTTTCCGCCTATTTCTTTTCCTCACTCCGTTAGGCCTGGAAGGAGCGAAAAAGCAAGAATGGTTATCAGAGCTCAATCGAAAAATCTCTGCAGCTGCGAGTCTGGTTATCAGTGCTTTGGAGACACTGACTAATCTGGATCTGCTTTCGTATCATCGGCATTGGCTGTCAGTATAATTCTCACCCCACGCAACCCACCCAGTTCCTTGCAGCAGCAATTTGGAAGGGCATTCAGTTTTCTCTACTCTGTTCCTTGCTCACTCTTATTTCATTATCTCGTATGTCTTGGTACTCATTCCGTATTAGGGTAACTCCATTACTCGCCGTCACGCAGTTCTATCTCATCCAAATGAGCTCAGCACAGCCACTAGAGCGCAAGGTTGCTCGACATAAAGTCGAGATGTGTATATTGATATTAGAAGAATTGCAAAAGGTGAACTGGTTTGTCGACTTCATGCTAAAGGTGGTCAGATCAGCTTTGGGTTGCATACTCGCCAGCGAGCAAAGTTTCGAGACTCAGTGTGAAGATACATCCGGTGGTCGAGGACCCCTAGAGGCCCAAGTCTCTTTCGATTTCTCGGCAGGAAGTGCCCAACAAACTGTTAGAACTCTATTTCCGATGGTTAATTTTGATGAGAATTACATGGACTTTCTATAGTACATTTCTGAGAGCAGGGTAGTAGTGCAATGATATTACGAGCAAGCAAAATGGCAATTGACACCTCTCTGATGACACAGCGCTCAAGAGAGATCACGCCTAGAATCTTTCTTTTAACGTCTCTGGCAGCTTAGGCCTAGATTTCCATATATTGCTTCCAGTTTGTCTACTTATTCCCCCACTTAGGCACAGTCATCTGGACAGTTGCAGCTAGACCCGCATCAACAGGTATGATAACGCCAGTAATCCATCTCGACTCTGGCCCTGCTAACCAGCGACAAGCATATGCCGTATCCCAGCCAGTCCCTTCAGTGCCTAGCAAGTTCCCCTCCTTTCGTGCCGTCCTCACAGCTTCGGAGGCCAGTGGACTGGTAAAGACCATCGGTGTCCAAGGTGAACCTAATTCAGTATCAGTTGCGTTCTCGAAAAGATATGGATAGTGTAAATAAGGATCTGGAACACCTACCAGGAGCAACGCAATTGACTCTGATACCATCCCTCCCGTGGTTAGCCGCCATAGCTTTCGTCAACGGCACAACGGCCCCCTTGCTAGCCGGATACATCAAATTCGGCAACCCACCCCCAAATCCAGCAACCGAACTCAAATTCACAATACTCCCCTTGACCTCACCCGCGTTCTTCTTCATCTCCGGAATAGCATGCTTCGACATAAGGACCATACTCGTCAAATTAACTTCCCACGCCGCACTCCATTCCTGCATATCAACTGTCTCGGCAGTCCCTGCCGGCCCCGCAATCCCCACATTATTCACCAAGATATCAAGACGCCCGAAGGCTTCAATGGTCGTTTTGATGATGCGCTCGACATCGACGGCTTTGGTGACGTTGCCGACGCAGGCGATGGCTTTGCCGTGGCCTTCGGCTTTGATCATCTCGCAGGTTCGATCTGCGTCGGATTCGGACATGTCGACGCAGACGACGGAGCAACCGTCTTCGGCCAGGAGGATGGCTTCGGCGCGGCCATTTCCAATGCCGTCACCTTTGCAGCCCGCGCCGGTTACAATTGCTACTTTTCCGGCGAGGGAGCGGGAGAGGCGGAGGGGGTCGCTTTGGAATGACATTGTGGGTTTGAAAAATACTGAGAGGTTGGGGGTGATAGAGTTGGTGGACTTGGGATAGTATAATAAACCGAGAGAGATGAGGCTGGGGAATGGCGAGAGAAATTGAGCAGAGGTGTGCTTTTATTTAGAAGAGAAAATCATCAAGGGAACGCCTTCTTTACCAGAAGCTGAAAGTAATTGAGTTTGTGTGACGGAAAGTCAGGAAACACTACAGAGACGCAGTGCGTGGGCCTAGTTCCACTATAGAGTATGTGAGATTCGTAAATCCTAGCCCTCTGATTAAGCTGAACAAAGGGGTAGAGTCCTTGTAATTTACATACCCTCTGCGCTAGCCCGATTTGGGGGTATATATTGCGCGACCCTTGCGTAACCCTTGTTTTCGGACTTACGCACTCTTACGTGAGAATTATACTTTAAATTGAAGAGTTTTTAAAGTAAAATTTTATTAAAATTTACAAATAGAAAATAAGTTTATATTTATACTTTATTTATAGTTTTATATTTACTACTTCTTAAAATTTACTTAAAATAAGATCAAAATCACGTGTAACTTTTAAGTGCTTATACGGTGTTCGACGGTAAGCCCGGTTCGGACTCAACTAGCCAATAAACGATAATATTAACAGCTTATATAGGCTCGATTCGGTGATACGCAGAGTGCGCGCACGCATATCCCACGAATGCGGTTAGTGCTAAGGGGTATGTGAGAGTCTAACTTGCGCAGGGGACTTTGAACCAATCAGCGGGCCAGGATTTACGACTCTCACATACCCTATGGTGGAACTAGGCCCACGCACTGCGTCTCTGTAGTGTTTCCTCGGAAAGTCGGCTGCTTCCTTGAACTTCGCATTGCAAGGATCGCTCCTAAAATAAAGCCTTGGCTACTAAGAATTATTTCGAGAACATTTGATATTCGAGCCGCGGGTCAGATTTAAGGTAAACTGAACCTTGTTCCCGAGACAATCTGAGAAGAGATCTTTTCTATCAGAACCTACCACGAGCAGGTGGACTGTGACGCAGTGTACATTTAGAGAGGGGCTTTGTCCTCCGGAGCGCCGCGATCCGAACCACACTAGCGATCTTTGTCGACAGCCACCGTTCTCTCGGGCCGTGGCGCGACGATGCCGACCACGGCTCTTTTTCATAGCACGAATGACCAACGGGGGAGTTGCTTTCTACAGACACTGTGGTCCACATCATCTCGGGTTTCGAAGCCGGTCTGACGTTATACTGCTAAAGCAGTTTTTTACCGATCTTCAAACGAATGCCTCTTATATAACACTATTCCTACAATATCGTTCAGCTTCATCTTCAAGCAATTTCCTGAGTTTCCTCTCACCATCTTCAATCATGTCCGACTACAACGTACAAAAAGAATCCCAACGTATTCTTCTTGAGCATATCATCAACGATGAGCGCCTAGGTTGGTCTCCTGAGGTCAAGAAGGCATGCCAGGCAGTCAAATTTGTGGGAGACAGCAAACCATTCATCCCAACTCCTCTCAAGATCACCGAGTCTGTCTCTGCTCTATCTGCTCTGGTGGGAGGAGCTGCTGCCGCCGTTGCCGAGGAGCGTTATGGGATCAAGCAGGATGTTACCGTGAACACGTTCGTGGTCCTCCCACTTGACAGGAGGAAAGGATTTTACTGATAATAGACTATAGGGACAAGGCAACCCTCTTCCTCGTGGGCATTCTTTTGCCAACCGTCGATGGTAAAAGCATCGTGCAGTCCAAGAGTTTCCTGGCTGCTGCGTCAGAAAGTGACAAGTTCAAGATGGCCAAGCCCATCCATATGCAAGCCAGCAACATCTACCAATGCAAGGATGGCAAGTGGTACCACACTCATCAATCTTTCAACGCCGGTCCTACGATGAAGATGCTTGGTGTCCAGGAGTCGGATGTTACCACAGAAGAGGCCCAGAAGATTTACATCGAGAAGGTCAAGCAGTGGGATTCTGCAACACTTGATACCACTGCCAATGACCAGTACATGCAAGCCGGCTGCATCTGCAACACAGTCGAGGAATTTTTTGCTCATCCACACGTACGTGGCAGACCCCTTCTTTCCACGGAGACAGAAAACTGATTGCGTCCAGACCAAAATCATAGAAAAGGAGCCTGTGGCCTCAATAACCGCTCTCAAAGCCCCCAAGAAATCATGGCCCAAAGTAACCAGCACAGACTACCGCCCGCTGGCTGGCATCCGCGTTGTCGACCTGACCCGTGCCGTCGCCGGTCCAACCGTTACCAAACTCCTAGCCGTTCTCGGCGCCGACGTGATCAAGATTGGATCCACGACTATCCCAGACGTATACATGTGTCTTCCAGACATCAACACCGGAAAGCGAGATGTCGACATCAACCTCAAAACACCGGAAGGAAAAGCCGCTTTCATGAAGATCGTTAAGGATGCTGATGTGCTTGTCGATGGGTACCGACCTCATGCACTTGCCAAGCTAGGGTTCGACTCTGTTTCTCTTCGAGAGATTAACCCTTCGCTCATTTTTAGTCGTGAGAATTGCTATGGCCATATTGGGCCGCTTGCTTACCGATCCGGATGGCAGCAAATCGCAGACTGTTTCGCTGGACTCTCATGGATGCAAGGCGAGTTCCTAGGCTTGAACGAGCCCGTCATTCCACTCCTCCGTATGTCTCTCCCGTTTCTCCCGTCCAGAACCTCCTTATTCATCTAACGATCTTCTAGCCAACGCAGACTACCAAACCGGTGTACTCGGCGCTGCCTTCATAATCCAAGCGCTCCAAAAGCGCGCCAACGCCGACGTAACCTTCGACGTAGACATCTCGCTCCTTCAATACAATATCTGGTACCAACGTCTCGGGACCTACGACCCCGAGCAAAGCAAATCGCTCCTTTCCCGCAACCCCAGCTTCAAGGCGAGACATTATGATGAGATGGGGAGTATGTTCCGGAAGATGGTAGACGCGATCAAGGAGAGTCGGCCAGGGTTGCTTGAGAACCCGGAGTTTTATTCGAAGATGAGTGGCAAGGAGTGGAATATTGATGGGGATTTGAGTATTCTTGCTCCTCCGTTTGATTTCACTCGCAGTGAAATTTCCTATTTGTGTCCGTCTGGAAGGAGGGGTTGGTCAAACAACAACCCGGAGTGGATTCCTGTTAATTGAGGGATTATGGAAGGTCTAATTACGCATATTCTGCTTTTAGAAACAACTTGAATACTAGTCTTTACTTATTACAAGAGAAGAGGAAGACTCTAGAGGATGGCGAGAGAAGGCCTTTTGATGGAAAATCTTCTTTTGAAAAACCTGCCACAGCTAACCAATCTCCTGGCTCGCTAAAGGATCTTTTTGGGTTGGCCTCTCTGATCAGGCAATCCGCTCTCCTGGGCATCCACTCAGCGAGAAAAGACAGGGATTTGGATTTGGATGAGGCAGCATGTTTGGTGAGGTAATACAAGTGGGAGGCCACCTCACGCGACAAATTGGCCTCCGATCACTAGTGGGTGGACTCCCTGTGGCTTTCCCGGTTCTCGAATTCTGGCAAACGAAAAATGACAACTGTCCATGCTTTTGTACAAAAAGGTACAAGCGACGGACACAATGTTTTGTGGCAGGAAGGGGCTAGGCCTAGAGCGAGCTATTGCGGGGCAAGTCGCTTCAGTGCCCATCCTTCAGGCTTCGGCCACTATTTTCAGCGAACAATGCTGGAATTTCAGGAATTTCAGGGCAGGTCTCGCTAAATGTTCAGGCTCTGACTCTCTGATATACTCGAATCTTATCTCCAAGCCCTCCCCATTGCACTGAGAGTCATTTGGAACCGAGAGCCATCGCAATGACCGAAAAGTTCTATACTGAACGAGAAGAATACATAAACTACTTTGATAAGACTGCCAGTATCAAGTCTCGTAACTTTAGGGTTTGTGTTGTATCCATCTGATAGATCGTTCAATCAGCTACTCTACAAGTATATGGTTGGAACTAAGTAAATTGGAATGTAGTTAGTTGCCGCCAGGGGAATATTATCGAACAACGTATAGACGAGACCATTGTCTTGATCCAACTGGAATTTTGCAGCGCCACCATAGAAACCGCAGTTCTCCCAGACCAGCGTCGGTGGGCTAGTAGGTGCCATTAAGAATTGCCTCGCAGTCAACCCCGCCTGGGGTAAATATTCGCCTAGAGCGAAAGGTGTGTCAGACTTCGAATCAGTCGTTGTATACCAGCCATAGATAAAGACGGGATCGGCAGCGACAAGAGTTCCATCGACGAAGAAAGCCTCGACGGCACCGTTCACAGTATTTGCTGCTGTATAACTGCCATCTCGTTTAAGGTACACGTTGCCGCCATAAGGAGCGTAAGAACCAGGAGAAGGTGACAAGTAGAGCTGTAGCATGTATGTTGTGTTCGCCGGAATCGAATTACCACTGCAAAGTCAGTAATTATGTTAGTATTATGGGGAAATGGATACACATACGGAGCGTAGCCTCCAGTCGAAGGAGGACTGCAAGTTGGTGAAGGAACGGTCGAGGATATAGGTGAAGCTGGGATAATTGCAGACGTGCTAGCTGGAGGGGCAACAGTAGTAGGATAGGGAACCAAGAGCATGGTGACTACTTCGACAACACCTGCTGGTTCAGGAAAACCACTGAACCAGGAATGCACGAGGCCATCGACAACATTGAGTGCCCAGACAACACTGGGATTTCCAAACTGGCAATTGTTCCAGGCCAGTTCCATGGGAGTAGTTGGCATAGTCGTGAAGTCCCTTGCAATATCCTGGGAGGGGGTTCCGTACTGCTCGAGGGCGAAAGCGCTCTCGCCTGAAACCATATTTGTTCCGTACCAGCCCACTCCAAACTGGTCGTCGAGAGCAAACAGTATGCCATCTTGGAAGAAGACTTGGACGCCTATACCAGCACCGTAATTGATGCTACCTTCCCTTGTGAGGTAGACGGGAACCCCGTCCAGTTGCGCGACAATCTCTGGGGACGTGACTTGAATTATATAGGTCGTGTTCGCAAGGACCTTTAGAGGACTGCGCGCGTTAGTTTCAAGATATCTGCAAAACCAGGAATGGAATTGTCTACTCAGGGTAGACTGTTGACGAAGGCGCACAGGCTGTAGCAGAAGTGGCACTCATGACAGAGGCTGGTGGAGGACTTTCTATCGATGTGACAGTGATACTTGCAGGATTTATAGTGGGAGTTAATAAGTTTGGTATAGTGATATGCGGTACACCACTTGTTTCAAGAGACTGAGGAGGCTGGCTTGTTGGGGTGAACGGGTCAGGACTCATGGTGGAGGCTGTGTCTAATGGACTATTTTCCATTGTTGCGACAGTGGTACTTGTCGGATTTATTGCAGGAGATGTCGAGTTCAGTAGAGTGATGTGAGGTACGACAGTCGTTGCAGGAGGCTGGCTTGTTGTGGCAAAAGGGCCAGGTGGATTGAGGATCGTCAAAAGGGTTGAGTTTGGTTGCAAAGAAAGTACTAGAGTAGTTGTAGAAGTGGTAGTAAAACCTAATGTCGTGGTGGAGGTAAGAGTCGTAGTCACACTTGTAGGCGCGTTTGTGATGTTCAGTGTTGTGGCACAAGCATCAACCCATAGCACAGTATTGGAAGCGATGTATGTTTCGACAGCACATGGATATTGGATTATCGTGTAGACCGTACAAGCGTCTTGTTGTCTCCTTTGAAAAATATCTGGGAAGAATTCGAAGCTGAACGCGCTGACAGCAGAGACGCAATAGAAAATTCGAAGAGGCCGCATGGCGTGCCGTGGGAATGCTGCGCTTTTAAAAAACTAAAAGGCAGTGACGAGGGTCGATTTTGAGAACAGTAAATTAGTGGCAGTGGTGATTTGATGTTGATTTTATCTTATGGGAATTATCTTGCTTCTTATGGGCCGCAAGCGGGCTGGCACCGGGGCCAGGAATGCGGGAAGCTCGTCACGCGCAGCGACTTTTTGGTGGCGGGAGAATGTAAATATTGTCCAGCTCTCCAGTTTGCCCAGAGCTAGGAATTTATACTTACACGCAAATCACCTCAATCATGCTTTCACATTGAACTTGAACCCATACTTCACAAACCTCATGCCCGCATACATCAACCCTGCAACACACGTCGTCACCCCACCAAAAGCCCACAATCCCGTCCAATTCAGAGCCCCAGAGCTGCCCAGAATACTCCCACCTCCCGGTCCACCAGCCAATACACCAAACCCAATCATGCCATATCCCATTCCAATTCTCGTCCCGATCTTCCTTTTATCCTTCGTCAATGCGACGAAACAGACAGGTGGCATGGCGATGAAGACACCACTGAAGAGTCCGGAAAGTACTGCGATGGTGATGATCGCTCCTTGAGTCGTGACTGCAATCATGCAGAGGATCAGAACTCCGAGGATGAAACCACCTGGCGCAATCAAGTTCAGTGGCCCTGTCTTGTCTGAAATGGCATTTGGCACCGTTCGGCCGAAACATGACGCCGCGTTGAAGATCGGGACGAGATAGAACGCCATGTTGGTATCTGTAATATGCTTCGCTTCCGCAAAGTAAGAGAGATAGAACAAAATGACATAGAGGCCCATGAAACCGATGAGACAGGCGACGGTGAACCACATGTATGGGAGGTCTGTGAAAGCTGACCAGTCGATGAGAGCTCTTGCCTTTGGTGGCTTGAAACGCATCTTCATGAACGCGATTGGGATGAGAAGGGTGCCGAGAGCGATGAATCCGATGACTCGTACTGACCAACCGAACCCGATTTTGTCAATGAGTCGATAAAGGACGATTGGGTAGATGATTCCGCCGAAAGAAGACCCGGATGCTGCTAGACCGACTGCAAGTCCAAGTTTCTTGCTGAAGTAGGTTGGAAGAATGGCGACGCACGGGACGAAAAGACATCCCGCTCCTATTCCAACACAAAATCCTTGCGCAAGCAACACTTGCCAGTAGTTGTGACAAAGGCTCAACATCATGTGTCCAAATACAACACCGAAGCTGCCAACAAGGAGCAAGATTCGTAAATGGCCTTGATCGTAGAATGGCCCCGAGATGAAGCCGACCAGCAAGACCATGTACGATTGGATCGCGCCAATCCATGATATGTCTGAGGATGATTCCGTGAAGAGAGCTCCGGATTCGTAGTAGGTCTGAAAGACACCAAAGGCGTTCAGAATGCCCCAGGTGTTGAAGAACAACATGAAGCCTCCCAACACATGAAGCCATGCTTGAAGACCGCCATCAGGTGGTGGCGATTGTCCACCGGCTGGCTTATTGACTTCAGCTTTGGGGAGATCGTGTTGAGGAGATGGCGGCTTCTCTCCTACTGTCTCTCCCACAGCTGTATCACCGTCGCTGATATCTGGCTTGCGATCCTCGTCTTTCATTGAATCATCTTCTCCCCTGTTCTGAAACACCATCTCGTCTATGGGCTGAGTTTGGATTGATGACTCGTGGAGATGCGGCGCAGGAAGGATGAAATATGCGGGGTAAAGTACAAACTCGAGGAAGAGTAGAATCAAGAATGTTCTGAGAGCGAAGAGAATTTGATGCCAACTTCAAAACTTTGCAACGCTCGAAATATATCTCAATGTTCTTCGAAATCCCGAAACGCGAAGCCGCTGAATTACAGGCTGGCCGAGCACATTGTGGTGGAAACAACACTTGTTGATGTCCGCCCCAAAAGAATGTCGATTTCTTGCCGGAGCTAGTCAAGCCTCAACCGGTGTAGAGCAAACGGGAACGACCAGGATGGTTGATGCGGGGTGTGCCCGAAGTCAATTTTCCGACGACGGGAATAATGACGTCTTCGTGATTCGCTGTGTCCTCGGAGATATCGGCCTTTAAGAGGCGCTTCTTCTCCTTTTGAAGGGGAACCTCGCCTCTCGGAATTGTCAGAAATTCATCATACAATTTTCCGTTCGGGCTCAAGTAGAGAATCATGTCTCAAGGCCCCAATATGAATGACAGCTCAGCCATACCCGCAATTTCCGCTGGAGCACCGCCCGGAGAATTCTCGATGCCTCTTCGCCAACCAAGAAAACGGCGTAGACCAGCTCTATCATGTAATGAATGTCGACGCCGAAAGGTTAAATGCGATCAGAAAGACCCCTGTACCCAGTGTGTCAAGTCTAAGAATGCAGTGTGCAAGTATGATCCGGATGCAACTCCGAAAGCGAGGGAGGCGAACTCTACCACGATATCTCGCCACAACACTTCGAAGTTACTCCCTCGGCACAATATTGACAATCCCATGCCAGCGGGGAGCACTTCCCTAGGCATCCCAGCTACGGGTCCTACTTTATCTAACCCTCGATATCCAACTGCCAACAGCTTCCTGGAAGCAGTATCTAGGGTTAACAACCTCCGGTCAACACAAGAATCAGAGAACGAAAACACTCGAGAACCACCTCACAGAGAAGAAAGCGTACAAGAACTCAAAAATAGAGTCCGGCAACTGGAAACCATGGTATCCTGCATGATCAACCCGGAACAAGGCTCTCCTGCCCAAGATTCTAATGGCCCCACCAATGTCTTCCCCAAATTAAGAGGCAGCCCGCGAAAGGCTCGATTCTTTACAATGGCACACTGGATGAACATCAAGGGAGAGGTATATTCCTTCCAACCTACACGGGAAATCAGTGCTGACGCATTTGGCGAAACAGTTCGACCAAATCCACACCTGGAAGAAAAGTACAAGAGACAGCCAGTCGTCCGAACTTAACGACTCGCTGAGGAAATGCAAGCAGTTGGCAAGGTCCATCAAATCTCAACGTCCAACTCAGACACATCCGCTTCCAGACTTCAAGTCTGAGATTCCTGCGCGAGAAACTACAGATCTTCTCGTGCAATTATACTTCAGAAGCTTCGAGTCCACCTATCGAGTCTTGCATCGACCTTCCTTTCTCAAGGAATACGAGCAGTACTGGAACGACCCAACAGCCGCCAGCACCACTTTCACCATCAAGCTTCTCCTCGTTCTCTGCATCGGCACCATCTTCACCTCCGACGATATCAACAACAGCATGCGCACCTTAGGCATGCAATGGATAAACACCACACAAACCTACCTCAATAACCCCTTCGAGAAATCCCGCCTGAATCTCTCCAGCGTCGAAATCCAAATCCTCCTTATCCTCGCCCGCCAAACACACTCCATCGGCGGCGACCTCCTCTGGATCTCAGTTGGCTCCCTCATCCGCACTGCCATGTCCATAGGCATACACCGCGACTCTTCAAACTTCCCCAAACTTCCCCCATTCCAGGGCGAACTCCGCCGACGACTCTGGGCAACGATACTAGAACTCGCTATCCAAGCATCGCTCGACTGTGGCATGCCACCCATGATCTCAATCGAGGACTACGACTGTGAGCCTCCATCGAATTACAACGATGCCGATTTCTCCGAAGCAAGTGAATCACTCCCTCAAGCCAAACCAGATTTTGTGTCCACGGAAACGAGTATACAGAGAACTTTGTTGAAGAGCCTTGGGACAAGAACAAAGATATTCAAACAGATCAATGATTTCCGCTCCCCTGCCCCTGGATACGAAAAGATCCTCGCGCTCAGCACGGAACTTACTTCTCAGCTCTCCTCCCATTCAGCGCTATACTCTTCCTCTTCCTCTTCATCTCCAACATTCTCTACTTGCCAGAAGAACTTGTTAGATCTCCTGACGAGAAGGTTTCTGTTGGCTCTGCACCTTCCCTTCGCCATCCTGGCGAAGACAGATCCAAGATATTACTTCTCCCGAAAAATAGCGCTCGACACTGCGCTGCTAATCTTCTCCTACCCCTCAGACCCGGATTTCGAACGGATGAAACTCATTTCAGGAGGTCAATTTCGAGAGGCTTTCTCTCGAGGCTCGTCTGCGATATGTCTCGAGCTTATTGCGCAAATAAACGAAGATTCGTCTCCGTCCTTTGCTGGTATGCCTGGCGTTGTGAATTTAGCGAGGAAAGGACTCCATGATGCTGTTGGGAAAGTCGTGCTCCTGTCGAAGATGAGGCTGGAGAGAGGGGAAACAAACGTAAAGGGGTTTCTATTCTGGTCAATGATTCAAGCCCAAACTCTGGCTATGGAGTCGCGCAATGGAGACATCCAAGAAGAAATCGGAAAAGGCGCAAAGAAAGCAGCAGATGAAGCATACGCGATACTGAAGAAGCAAATAGGGTATACGCCAAGCTCAATGATGACACCGACGTCTGGAGCTGGAGGAGATAGCTTGATGGGTACTCCGGGGGAGATGAATGTTGATTGGGATGCTTTGGTGAGAGCTGCTAGCTTGAAATGCTGGTAGAAGGACAACAGCTAACTAGAACGCAGATGCAAGATACGACGATGGATTTTGACTTTGCGAATACGTGGCTGCTAGATAGTTGGGAAAATGTCTAGAATTGGGTGTGAGTTCTAGGGGGTTTGTGGTGTCGCGGAATCGGGAGAAGACCTACAGTTAAAGAGAAGACTTGACAATGCAACAGATTGTCTGTACATCGCAATGTAGCGATATCGTCATTACTGTAATATTGCCGTACAGTTGGCGCCAATCGCCGTACAATTATACAATGCTGCCATTACAGGCGATGGAGTTGAACTCGAAGCGGTACTGCCTACAAACACAACCAACACTGCTGTGAACCTAGACCACAAAGTCAGTGACTATTTCTCGGGATATTCCATTTCATTGTTTCATATGTTCTCGGAGATCGGAGACTTACGCGGCAGTGGCAGCAAATATATCCCCGCCACCGGCATTGGTGAACCATAACAAACACCCCGCAAACCCTGCGACCAACCCCGCCAAGATTCCCAATCTCTTCGGGAGCTCGGGCACAAAGTACAAGATTACAATGGCAAGAACAGGAAGCAAACATGAAAGAAGCGTCGTCACAGTCCGTTGAAATCCTGCAATGCCTTCATCGGAGTAGGTGACGAAGGCAGGGTCTTGGTTTGCTTCCGGTTTCTGGTTTCCACAGTCAGCCTCAATGCCCAGCGAGACATGAGACAAGTCCAAGATAAGTAGAACACTCACTCGAAAGTAATGGCCTATCCAATAATGCCACCTCTGGGCTGCACTTTCCATTAGCCACCTCGTCAAGGAGTCATCAACCTTCGTCGCCTTCAAGGCAACGAGATCTTCCCTCGTATTCTGATCTTGCCAGATATCACTATCTGGCCCTAGCAGAAACACATTTCCCATGGCCGTGGATCCCATCCATGTTGTCAGCTTTTGGACATCTTGTGGGTTTGGCTGCTCAAGTTTGGTAAGCTCGCTCTGAAGAAAGAGCGCTTCGTCTGCAAGTGTCAGCTAGAAAGCTCGAAAATTTTATCCCCGGTCAATCGCACTGTACTCCTTTAATTTTGCTCTGATATCTAGGAACGTCTGCCACTGCTTTTTATCGTGGCCAAAATTTGTGGCTCCTTCATCTAATGAGCTTTTCAATGTCTCCCAGTCCCTTGAGTATACGGCTCTGTCTGCATTACTCGATTTCTCATCAGTTGCAGCGTAGTCCTCGAGCCTCTTCTCAAGTGCCGTTAATTCAGCTTGCAAGTAAAGAAGATTCCTCGCATTCAGTGCTGCGAACCGTCGAAAAATGGCAAATTGGGGAGAATGTCCCATGCGAGATGCGAGTTTTGGGTATCCTTCCGGTGGGGGAGATATTTGCGCCATCGCCTCTCCTTTACCTCAAGAATGAAGGATTTAACTCTCGTCCATTCTTCTCGAACTTCGTGACATTGATCATGTTGAGGCGAGACTCGAGGCTCGAGGCTAAGGAAGGCAGGCGTCATTCGGTGAGTCGTAGCAGCTGAGCAGTTGGGGCGTCATGCACTGCCACCAGCCTCAATTTTGGTGGCGGTTTCGTGTAACCACAAAATGTCACTGCAGCCGTATCCCCTATCTTCTCAAAAGTTTCGGACAATGGATTGTTATGCATGCACTGAGCCTCCATCGAATCGCAAGATCCAAATGCGTACAAACTATTCCCTCACCGGAATGTTTTCTCTTCCCAGTTCTAGGTCTCACGTGAGCAGCGCCGCCTTTGCTCAGGCTCGACTCAAGTCAAGCTCATCTTAGGCTCAGGTATACTTAGGTGTGCTTAAGTATGCTCACCCTTATTACGCGAGGCGGCACAGCCAAGAATAGCCTCACCAAAAATCATCAACTTTTGATAAGAGGCCCGAAAAAGTGCTTTCTTTGATCTTTAGCTAAAGATTTTAAATATATTACTTATTATACGTTTTAATAACTTCGAAATTAGTTATTGCGAAATTATAAAAGCATCCAAAATCGGCGAGAATTTTCTAAGGGTCTTCTAAACTTCCTCGTTTGATATCGGAGCTAAGAACTATAATTATAGTAAATGCTATAAAATCGAAAAGGATTTGAATATGGCGTATTATCGAAAAAAGGAGTGGCTATAGACTGCTTTTCTGCCTATGGCGAAGCGCAATGGTATCGGTTAAGCGGCAATGAAAACGTAACGGCCTCTAACATTCAATTACGCTTCAGGGAATTGGGAGCAGCCGTGAGGGAAAGCTTATGTCTTATTCTTATTGATAGAGGCTTGCGAAATGAGGGTGACGAAAGGAGCTATGGGGATAGAAAAAGTTGAGAAGCCTCTACAACCTTTTATCCTCCTAAATGCGCTGAAAGTGATACCATTCCTCCCCGAGCGCGATGGTTTGCTAGTTACAGAATCAAGCATCAATGAGGTAACTAATATTTCAAATCTTGCGCCAACGCCTTCCTATATATCCACTGTGCGAAACTAAGACTAGGCCTATCGCATAGCCTAGTACAAACCTCCGCCACCCAAAGCGTAACCGGCAACATAATCAAATGCGGCATCAAAAACGCAAATTCAAGCCCTAATGGCCCCGCTCTAGAAAGTGGGAAAATATTCAACCAATCCTTTAGCCCCTCAGTATTGATATCTCTTGTTAGACCAGCCGCTAAATAGAGTCTATCGGCTAGGGTCCAGATCAATGGACCGTGGACCAGGTAGAGAGAGAAGGAGATCCGGCCGAGATACTGGTTGAAGCGCGTCTCGAAGAAAGCTTTGAGCCAGGGAATTCGTGCAATAGAGGAGATGAGGAAGAGAGCAGCCCAGAAGAGGTAGAGCCATTTGTAGTCTGTTTCTGAGACTGATGGTGGCTTGAGTCTGGCCAACCAGTTCCATCCGGGTGACTCCTTTACTATTGCGATGTTGGTCTCGAAATCGATACTTGGGACCCCGCTGAGGTAGATGCCAATGACGAATAGCGTATAGAAGATGATCTTTTTGTAAGGCTGGAGATGTGTATAGAAAAAGGATGGTAGGTCGTCGTTTCGAGCGAGCGTGTCGAGGTCGCAAAGAAGCATTCCGGCCACGAACATAGCATACAACATCCCTTCCGCTATATAGAGGAAATAAAAGATGAGCCCCACTTCGCACAACAGACGGGCATTCCTTCTGCATCTGGACAATGCTAAAAGCGTGGTGAAAATGACAATGGAGCCTCGGAACTCGACCGCAATTGACCAGAGGTGGAAATTGTACACCGGCCAATGGACGTTGCCAGTCCGAAAGGGCCAACTAAAAACCATGAAATCCTTGTACCAGTTAACCATCTCCTCAGCATAGGTGTTCTTGTGAGCTGGAACTGCTGTCCAGATCCCGAAGAGATGCCAGGAGGTCGCGTATACGAATGTCGTGAGGGCAGCTGGGAGGAAGAGCCGAGGCCACCGTTTGAACATTGCACCTGCCAAGTTTTCTTCAAGTTTCGCCAGCTCGCCGGCATATTTCAACGCCAAAGGCTTCGCTGATAACACGTAGCCTGAGATGAAGAAGAAGATAGCGACTGCGACATGGCCACCGGTAAAGAAGAGTCGTATTCCAGGTAGACAGGCAAAGTAATATTGGTTCTTGTAGCCAAAAACGTTCTCGGTGATTTCGTTTGCGGATGTCCCAACGTGGGCCCAGCCTTGGTGGTGCTGGCAGTAGACCAGGAAGGCCGCAAAGCCTCGAAGACCGTCGAGCCATGACGTGGGGGTCAGTTCTTTTCGTGGCGTCTTAGCAAATATCGAGGGACGAAGAACATCTAGGCCCCATTTGGCTGCGTGATAAGCGTACGTTGAGAATTTCCAGTCTAGCTCTGTCGGCTCCCATTTTTCATGCGCGGGAGACATGATTGAGGAGTGAGGAGTCTAAATTTGATCGTGATGAGTAGCTCTTCGCTCTCAAGTGCGATATATCTGGGACGTATATGGACGTTGTCCGTGGTGGGAGTGAGGCCATTCAATCACAATGTAAAGGAGGTTGAAATACGATTTGCACGAGATTGCGGACATTACTTTCAGATGCATCCTCGGTTCGGAGATCGCCAATATCTGGGCTTAGAAAGTTTCAAGATTCGCAATAAAATTGAGCTGAAACAAGTTCGAAACCGTGATGGTCAGTGTCAGATGAACGCATCCAGCAGCGATCTCAACGGCTTGACAGTTTTAGCGTGACTGGAAGATCTGTCCGTGCTACTGTAGGCTAGGGCTATTTTGAGTTTTCGGAGAAATGAACTACCCCAGCCCCGTTTGGGATGCGGATTTCGGGGAAAATAATGTCTACCCCAATTGAAGACTTGGTATCGAAAATGTCAAAAATTGGTAAGAACCGTCCATAAAAGGAGCGATACAGTTCTAGTAGTGACAAGGATTGGACTGGCCTAGGCTAGTATGATTGTACCCAACTGTCTACCCATTGAGACTGCTGGCAGCCGGGATCAACCCTGATGCGATATCAACATCCCACCAATGATAGGTCCTATCCCAGCAAACGTCTCGCAAAGAAGGTCTCGCAAAAGATCATTGGCATCCGACACTTCAAAGTCCGTTCTCATCGTGTCAATTGGTGTTCGAGCACAAACCCTGTACAAAACTGTCGCCAAATGGGTGATCTAGTAGTGCTCTCCACTTCAACATGCACAGCGAGGGAACTCCGACATTCAAAGTAAATGCAGCCACTACGATATGATGGAAACCTCATTTGAGGTAGGTACAGCTCCTCACTCCGAGTCGGAGATCACGAGTAATTTGGCTGCAGGTCATAAAGAAATTCTAAGGGGCTTTAATAATTGCATCGAGGGACACCAGTTATCACGGAATCAAGAGACCAGCAGCAATTACATATACAATCATCATAAAACTATTTCTATTTCCTGCTACCCAAGTATTTATTGCGTCCGAACTGCTCTCACCCAAATTCCCTCCCTTTCTCAGTCCAAAGCTCAACCTTTAACCATCGCAACCTTTAGCCACAGCTCCCAAACAACCCCTGACAACCAGCCCCACAATAGCCACGCCCCTCACCACACCACTACAACAATCTCCCCTCCCACTCCCAACGCAAGTCTTGCCCGGACCACAACTCCCATCAAAACTAACTGTATTGCAAGTACCGAGCGTGACTTGATATCCGTTGTTAATTGAGCAGTGAGTGGCATCTGAGCCGCAGAAACCGTGGGCTGAGCAGCATAGACCGAAAGGGGACGAGAGACAGGATTTGCTGGAGGAGCATGTGCTATCCGTGGTGGGAGCAATTGGGGAGTCGCCAATCCCAGCGCCAACTAGGTCAATACTCCAAAACACCATCCCACTAAGGCAGTGTTAGTCTGCCCAATTGCCTTTCATATTGATCGTGTCGGCGTCGTGTAGCCGATCCACTAATTATTCCAGCTGATCTGCTTGATCATTTCATCGCCCAGCAACTTCAGCAATAATCCTATCTACTAAATCAAGACTTCAATCTCTCTCAAACAGTCAGACTCAACACGCCCGCACTGCTCGTACATATTCCTAAGTTGCTAGGACCTGTATACGCACAACTTATATCCATACACCCGCATTACTTAGCGTGTAACCTCTCCTATAATACGTAATGCTAAGGTTAATCTTGTTTGGAGGGACGTTATCGAACTATAGAGGTAAGAGGTCGGATGAGATATCAATGATGGAGGATTAAGAGCGGATTTAAGGACCGAGGATAGGAGCTTCCCAAGGGCCGTGGAAATCGTAGGACATGAAGTTGAAAAGATCGATTGAAGGCGCGAGGGCCGAGGGGTTGAAGTCCTGGAGGGATGAGTAGTCTAGTGGCCTTTATTTCACGGACATCGTCAGTGCTGCACGTATTGCTCAAGAGAGGAATAGGGAAAGAAGGACGAAGTTATACTTACAGAGCAATAGAGATTCCGTATCTATTTCCGAATGCAGCTCGCATCTCTTGCCTTAGAGGTATAAGATTTGCCGTATCGCTTGGCTGACCTCTACGAGCCGCAACACCAGGAAACTCCCAATCCAGATCCACGCCTTAGAAGCTATATTGCATCATAAACTCCACCAAAGAATTGATAAACGCTGCACGATTCCCTTGACTCGAAACTATATTTGATTAAGTGCTTTGCGTCGGACCCGGATCACTGAAGCTGTAGCCTCCGACTGCGATTCATGTTTAGAGAGTAAAGGAGCGACGAGATGTGAATTGGGCGTACAAAGCCGGGTGAGAAGCTTCTAGAGGCACGATGTGGAAAGAAGAGGGGTCGATGGAGGCGAATATGAAGATTATGTGCGAGAAGCCAGTGGTATCGATATCGAGAGGTCTTATGCGATTGCGTTGTCGTTCGAGATTACTTAGAACTATTAACAGCGGTTAAGTTTGAGAATATGAAGAGAATATTACGTTGATTAATAGTACCTGGCTTTTCGTCCTCGAGATGCAGCGCCAGCATTTGGATCGCAGGATGACTGAGGAGCAACTTGGCAACTACTGTATCCTAGCTGGTATGGATTTCCAAGTCCTGAGCCCGAATTCACATAATATGCAGCTGATGTCTACCAAATATTAGTCTTCAACCTTTCAAGGAAGCTTTTGAAAGGATATCTCACCTTGTAATACCCAAAGTACAAGTAATAAAGATTTTTTGAATTTAAAAATATTTTATAATATTATTTATAAAATATATATAATTTTATAATATTTTATTCGAAATATAATAATAGTATGGGGGTATTTTTATTAATAATAATTCTTTTTAATATATTCAAATTTATAATTATATTATTAATTTATTTTCTAATATAATTTTTTATTATTATTTAATATAATATAAAATAAAGAAAACTTTAAATCTTTATTCGTTGAAAATTATATAATTAAAATATAAGGATTCGAGTAAATAGAAAATCGAAATTCAAATCGAGTTCCGAATTTAAAAATTAAAAATTAAAAATTAAATTTTTTTAAAAGAAATTCTTTTAATTTATTTTACATTATATATATTATATTTAATTCTTTTTATAATTTATAAAATATAAAAATAAATAATTTAATATTTGATTTTTATCGAAATAATTAATTTAAATAAAATAAAATAAAAAATAAAAATTTTGTTTTTATTTTATAAACTTATATTATATTTATTCTTTTATAGAATTTTATAATAAGTTTATATATAAGAAATTATTAATTAAAAGAAAATTTATATAATTAAATTCGAATTAATTCGTTTTTTAATTTTTTTAATATTTATATTAT
>FJOG01000005.1:2220004-2235475 GCA_900073065.1 Phialocephala subalpina
TTCTTTTGATTTATTTATATAATTCATTTTTATAAAATTTTATTTCATATAAATATTAATAATATAAAAATTATATTTGAAAGAAATATTCTAATAATAAAAATAATTTTATGAAAAATATTATAATAAATATAAAATTATAATTTGAATAAATTTAATTATTAATTTAATATAAAATAAAATAAAATCTTAAGATTATTATTATTAAATTTATATTTTAAAAATAATATTATTGGGAATATTATTTTTATAAATATAAATATATAAACTTCGAAATATTATTAATATACGAATTAATATTCTAATAATAATAATTCGTTTCATGATTATTTTATTATGCGAAAATAAATAATTATTTAATTATAAGCAAAATATTTTATAATATTTTAATTTTAATAAACGCTTCAAATAAATAAGAGTAAAAAGCTAAAGTATATAATAGGATAGAAATGAAGTTGCGATTCAAGCGCTATACAAGTATACTTTTGCAATAGACACTATTCGAGTTTCAGGGATTTCAAACCGGTTTGATCATTAACGTGGCCATCGTCTCATCTATGTATTAGTTTCATCTGAACCGGGGGAGGGGGGATTTCGATGAACGAGTGTATTACTCCGAACTTTAATTCTAGAATGCGCGAGAAACTCATCAGCTGGCGCATTAACACCACCAGCCTCAGCGAGTCAGCCTTGTTGCACAAATACGACATCTCTGTAAGAATTGTATAAAGCGCGCCGTGTAACTCCGAAAGAGATATTCGTCACCATCTCAAATCCACCTCTCATACTCTCATTTCAGCAACTCTCGACAAATCTTCTCATCTAAATTTTGCTGGTCAAAATCATCCCTCACTACATCCAATATGAAATTCTCTCTTGCAGTTGTAGCGACTATGATGCTGTCTGTCCCGGCCATGCCACACAGAGCGCTGCAGGCTGTCCCTGACCGCTCAACTGGCCCAGCGCCCCAAACAGCTCCTACCACAGTGCCTGGAGGATCCGCTATTGATCAATTGGTGTCTACCTTCCAATCACCAGAGCAAGTAGCAGCTAAAGCAACCGATAAGCGAAGCAAGACTTGTGGTGGATCCTCTGCGCCTCCTGACACAGCTCAATCGTCCGGTCTTCGAGACTCCAGTCTTCTTCCACCGGGCAACCCCAACGGTGCTGACTAAGAACCTAGCTTGCTCCATGGCTAAGTAAAGACAATGGGAAGGGGAAGGAGGAAAGTAGGGGCTGCCTGTGGGAAGGAATTTGCAATATGCAAATAGGTCAGAGATATATGTTATATATGCCTTTGTATCCAATGATTCGCACTGGTTGTTTGGCCCAATTATAAGATATCTGGTTGCTTTCTTTAGTTAGCGCTGCGAGACGACTTACCAGCCGCACAGCTTCTACACTGACAAAGGAGTTGGAAGGTTTAGTCACACATGTGCAAGTGAGAGCGAGCTTCCAAAGGGAGGCCGCAGAGGTGAGCTCCGGGACGTATAAAAAGCATAGGTAGAGATGGAGGAGAGATTAACTGAACTTGATTCAAAGGTGGGTCAGTTGACCCAGTCTTCACTCCGTAGGCTGGCAATGCGGAGCTAATAGTGAGCAATACAGAGATCAAAGCAGGCGCGAGGGAGTTGATGAAGGGGTTGGCGGAGGTCAAAGCTCAACTCGCAGAAACCGGAGTACAATTGGCAGATGTAATATGGATTACAAGCAACCTCTCAGGAATTGGATCAGCGGAATCAAATCAATTTGACCGAAAAATCATCATAGTATTGTAAATATATTCGCGCCACAATCAGATCAATTATTAGACTAGTCCAAGAAACATAAAGTCGGAATCACCGCTCAAAGCCCAAGACCACTCAACCCCTGTTTTCTAAACGCTTCCTCAATCCCAACAAATCCGCCGGTCAAACCCAAATCTTTCGTTGTCAAAACATCCTGCCCAGTCCAACTCTTATTCCCATACTCTCCCCAGAGCTCCATCATGACACCCATCTCCCTTCCCCAATTTGGCCACACATTATCAAACTCGCCGACATCATTCACCTGCACATATGCCACTTCCTTCCCCACGGCTCTTCCCCACGTCTTGAACATCTCTCCCATTGTCGTCTCCTCCATGTATGCAAGGATGTATCTTGTGTAAGTGAGCTCTGGTTGAGCGAGGATCGCGTTTGTGAAGAGTCCGACGTTCGATTTCGCGTCGCCGATGGATAGGATGGGTGTTGTGGCGGGCCCGGTGCAGATTTGAAGGTATTTGCCGGATGTAGGAACAAAGATGGGTGTGAACATGGGGAAGGCATAATTCGTAGCATACCAGGTGATCCAGAGGAACGTCGTCTTGGCGTACAGGTCCGGGATCGTCTTGATGTAGGCATCGATCTTGCACTTTGCCTCGAAATGCGGGACAAGATACTTCCCGCCTGAAATTTCGAAGCCGTTGGGGAGAGTCGACCAGATATAATGCTTAAGAGTTGGTGTCTTGGTTGCGGCATTCGCGAGGTTCTTCCCTTGCTGGACTTCGACTTTCATGCCTTCTTCGGGACCGGCTTTGGCAAAAGGCTCGAAAAAATCAGTCACGGCGTAGATGGCACTGGAGCCGACGAAGGCGGCGATTAGTGAGGACTCGTTATTAAGATCTGCTGAGACGACTTCGGCACCGCGAGACCGAAGGGAGGCAGCTTTGTCGCTGGTGGTGTTGCGGGTTATGGCTCGGACGTGATATATTCCTGCTGCGAGGGCCGCGTCGACCACTGAGGAGCCTTGGGTGCCAGTTGCGCCAATGACGGTGAGGATTGGTTGAGACATTGTTTGGATTGTTGTGCGTTCGAGTGAGTTGTAAAACTTATATAAAATGATGCTGGCTTTAAAGAGATTAATTGAAGTGGTGTGATGGAGATGATTGCGTTGTCAATGTGAATTGTGAGAATGGGAAGGGTACTTCCTCATGGGACTTCATCGCAGTTTATATCTCCACCCGCAACCCCTCCAAGCCGAACCTCAGACATGAATGACGATACAAACCACACATATCTCTCTGTTGCTGAACAGTAATTCATAATGCAGAGCATGTGGTAATCACAGCTTGCTTGACTGCATGCAGAGTGTTACGGGCAAATTATATTGCTGAACAATACTGCGGGGTACACCACACACAGAACGGGAGCTTCACTATGCTTGTCCACGATCAATGACGATGGAAAGGACCTGCAGCATCGGCATCGGCGGTAAGAATGCCTCTGAAGATAACCCTGGTGACCCCTCTAATCGCTGAGTAAGCGCAGAGAAACATCCAAGCAGTGGCTGAATTACAGGCTCAGAATAGGTCTGATGCAGTAGAAGGATTTGTGTGGTAATTCTGCAGAGGGAGAAAGCCCGGGGCGTGCGGGATCATAGCCTTGGCTGACTCAGGTTATTGTGTGGTATTCGAAGTCGCAGTCGCTTCGAAGTTGCCATCGCAACTCGCAAATGCATCGTCCTACTCGGGTAGATAGGAGCGCCTACATAGGCACCCTGACTTGCCTACGTGGGCACCCGTGCCTCTGTAGGCGTGGAACGTTTCAAACGAGGCCTTCTGATTGGCTCAAAGGCTCTTACATAGGCACCCCAATATACTAACGGCGCGTTAACGAGAGCATTAAATAAACCTATAGCCATTTGATTAGACTTTTCTATAAGTACTCTTTAAGTGAATTTTATTTTTATTATTTTAAATAAATTTAATATATATTATAATTTATTATATAAAAATAATTTTAATTAAATAAATTATAAAAATAAATTAAAAATTTTTAAATTTAATTAAATATAATATTTTATAATTTGATTTCGTTAAAAAATAAAAAATTTATTCGATTTTTATTTATTCGATTTTATTTTCGAATCGAAATACTTATATAATTTAATTATTAAAATCTTTATAATTAAATAATAATAATTCAAATTTTAAATTTCTTTATTATAATTAAAAAGTTTAAATATTATAATTTTAATAATATTTTTCTATAAATTTTATTAAAAAATATTAAAAATTAAAATATTTATATATAAAGTAAATATTCTTTATTTATTAGAATATTTATATAAAAAGTTAATTAGAAGATCTCGTTGAAATATTCTATGCTTATAAAAATACGAATACTTATATAGGCAAGTTAGGTTACTTGTATAGGCGCTCCTCGGATAAATTATACGGGTATCCCAAGCGGTATGAAAATAAGCGAAAATAATACCAAAATACCACCAAATTTATTATAATTCTTATACTTTAAATACGATAAAAAAGTAATTATTTTATAGAATTAATTAAAAAGAGGATAAAAATAGCCATAATTTAGTTCTTTAATATTACGTATACTTTTTACAATTTCATTAAGTTTTTTATAGCTAAAATATAAAGAATTGCGTATATCCCACCTAATTTTAAGCTACTGGGACATGTGTATAATCTACCCGAGTACTGACCTGGCCACGCTGTTATCTTGAGCATGACCGGCTGGCAGCCGGAGGATTCGAACCTACTAGCACAAGCTGTCTTCCTCGACCCTGGCAACGAGAAGAGTATACACGACAGGTGCTCACCAGAGAGGCAGTGCCAGCTACCTCTCCAGCCACCATTCGAATACTCAGAAGTTCTAGGCTCCCAAGTGCTTGGAGGCCTGTATTCTCAGGCTGCTATTAAAGCCGTGCCCTGTGTCTTGAAACGAAGTGTGCCCTGAAACGAGGAAACGAGAGGAAGGGACAACTAACCGGCGCCCAGGGACAGAGACAGAGGCCCAAAACTGCAAGCTCCCCAGCCTAAGCTCCCCCTGCCAAGCCTCGAACAGATTGGTTGCTACTGTACAAAGTCTCCCCCCGGATTGGCTGCTTCGGCCCCGAACATCGCCGAATAAGTTTAGTTTTGCTCGAAGTATCCTCGGCGACGCTCTCACCTCGCAGTGTGTGTGAACCCTACGTTGTTCATCGTCGTCGGTTCCGTCTTCCGCAGAGGCCTCAAGCCCGCTAGGACCATCCTCCTATGGGAGGGGAAAAACTTTAATTAAGGTTTATATTTTGTATCACCTTTTTCCTTCCCCGCACTACAGAGACTGACAAATTTCAAGCCGATGAGGTCATAATCTGCCGATAACTTCATAATAGCTCCAGCAAGATCTGGCCAGGGCGATGTCCTCGGCATGAGCGACTGCTTTTGGCTCACGTCCCACGAGCACCCTACTGTACCTCATTGAGCTTGAGGCTGGGTCAGAACGAGCGAACCTTAGTGCTGGCTGGAGCCGACCGTCGATTGCTTGCGGAAATGGACAGGCTACAAGGACTGCAGCGGGAAACCATAACAGCGGTGGGAGCGTAATTTCGTTTTGAGTAAGAGTTTCTTTAGTTCGCAACCGCTTTATGTTAGCAGAGGTGCAGGGTTGCCTCACGACTTTAAACTCTGGAATGCTATGCTTCCTCTACTTAGGTGCGGTAATCAAGGATGCGGTTCATCACTCGATTCGGAGGCTAGTTATGCACGGCACTGAATAATCAACTTCTCCATGATTGGATCGCCGAATGGCCTAAACTGGATTGCAACTTTATCCACCTGCTGGACATTGTAGTCCCTTTGCAGCCAAGTCTTCGCTACGACCAAAGATATCTTGTTGGAAGATATTGTTGTCCCTTTTGGAGCCGAGTCTTCGCTACGACCTAAGAAATCTTATGTGGTGTGGTTCCTCCTTCGCTCATGGAGTCTTCAATCCCGTGGCGGTCTGGGCCGCTGCGAGAAGCTGGCTTTCTGGAACCGCAGATTGAGTGTGTAGAAGCACCTGAAGATGAACTAGACCACACTGGTAGGAAGCATGTAGTGGAACCCCTGATGAGATCAGGAGCTGACATCTTCGTTCTCGCAGGGCTTAAATTGGCTGGATTGGTCAGCCCCCTTGCATGGCAGACTCGAAGCCATTGCTAGTCTGCTAATATCTCGGTTCCCCTAGCGATTTCAATTCATCAGCGAGACTGGACACTCACGGCCGAAAGGGGCAGCTCGACGGCTGATCCGCTCTCAAGTAAGGCGAGACGTGAAACAGAACCGCAAACAGAACTCCCTATCAAAACAAGTGCCACGTTTGCTTCGCCCCCACAGTAAATCGAACAGAACCAAGGACCCCTCGAATTTGGCAACCCTCGGATTATTGGGCCATCTTATACTAACAAATGCAAATACCAGCCTGAACCGCGGCCTGGCAAGCAATAGGTTTGATCCGTTCAATACGTTACCTGTAGATGGACGTGGGAATTCTCACTACTTAATCGGTCAATGTAAGTTGAGTGTTTTCAGGCAGGGAACCCTCTCTTCTCCATAATAACATCAACTCATCTGCATTATCATGGTCAATTTCTGCCACAATCAAAGAGGCTATGATTTCAAGGCCCCCGTAACTTCTCGTAACTACTAGACTTAATACTAGTGTCCCACTGATAGCCGATCAGATTATGCTACTTTCCAACCCACCAATCACCCGTATTCGCCGGTCAGACCAGCCTTCCGAAAAGAGGAGCTTCTCAACTTCGCAATATCAGATTGCGCACTCTTACATGCGATGCTAGCACACGTAGCCATGACTTTATGCGATCTATCAGGCATCAAGTCGAGTCCCGATCTGGTTTATCACGTTGGCCAAGCAATTACTTTAGTGAACAAAAGAATCGCAAATCGTAATCACAAGGCTATTACAAAGGAAACTATATTTGCCGTCGCTTGTCCAACCGGCTTGGAGGTGTGCGCGCTTTCTGCCCTTACTTTCTTAGTTATGGTAGCTAATAATCACCATATCATTAGCTCAGATCTGGCTCTATGGCTAGTCTTCAGATTCATCTTGATGGCCTAGAAGCTCTGGTTAAGAGCAAAGGCGGCATCCAAGCTCTAGTCAGTCATCCGTTTACATTGAGATTCGCGTATTGGTAAGTCAACCCTAGAACTATGATAACTTCTCTCATTATATCGTGTATTGATAGGATTGATAACCGTTGTTCTATTGCCATGAACTCTAAACCACGCTTCGAACTCGTCAACCCAGCTCCGGATCCTGAAGACTTGGAGCCCTGTAGTCTCTTAGGTGTACGATATAAGACTAAGCTATCGAATCTCACGGGCTTACAAGATATCAGCCAAGAGACGATAGAGGTTTACCGCACCTTGCGGTACCTGATAGTCAAGAAAGAGAGGGTCCTGGGCTCACAGAAAATGGGGACAGAAGCTGAGTTTGAATCGTTACGATCGTACACTGATCAACTCATGCGCCGACTCATTGCCCTCGCTCAGTGCAAAATTCCCCGGTCGAATCAGAACGCTCTGATTTATAAATTATTTGGAAACGCAGCGCTAGCGCATATTGTGATGTTCACGCGCAACGCGCCTCCGCGGCTCGGTGTACCGATATTAATGTCGACACGAATACGAACAAGTTTGGAGATAATCAATCTACGATCTTTTCAAATAGCATACCCTGAGATGATGCTTTGGATCATCATGGTGGGAGGGTTGGCCAGTATTGGGACCGAAGATCAAGTGTGGTTTGTTAAGCTTCTTGCGGAGTCGTGTCGTGCTGCTGGAATAGCGGGGACCGCTGAGCTTGCCCTTTCCTTGACGGAGTTTCTGTGGAGTGAATTTTATCTTGGTCCTATTTTTGAAGACTTCTGGGATGATGTTTTCCTAACACAAGCCATAGAAATTGAGAATTATATTGGTGAAGGCGGTTAATAAACTTTGATTTATGGGGAGTGTAGGTTTATCAGTTGCTCAACACGTGACTTTCCTCTCATTTCAGACCTTCTAAATCGGATATAGTCTATTTACAAGTAGGGGGCGTTGCCGCCCTTCCTAACCTGAAACAAACTCGAAGCCCTTTTTAACTCGAAGCCTTCCTAAGTCTCAAGTAAATTAAGCACTTTATTCTAAGGCTAGCGCTCGCAGCGCGGCTAGCTAAATCACAATGCCTCTGTCTCTCACAATGCCTTTGTCTCTTGGCTAAAAGCTCCTTTAAAAGCTCACGTGATTTTAAGATCTTACCACGGCGGAAAGTGGGTCCAACTTCTCGTCGTGTCCCCTTCTCAAGGCCTCGGGAACAAGGCTTATAAATATCTCCTCCTCTAGATACACAAATTCATGTACTTTAAACTACTCAATATCATTGATTTGGACCCTGTGATAGCAGTCATCACATAAAGTCCTAGTGCCGCATATGCGACGCACGGTTGTCTCAGGTCAGGTCCGAGGGTATAAAACCTCTAGCTGTTCCATCCCTTTGGTCCTTCCTTTCGTAGCTTAGTATTTCGGTATACGTAGAAATCTTAGATCTTTGAGCTTCGTCCATTGCTTTGTTCCTGCCGTCACAGACCCTCAATTTGGACTACTTTTATTGATAACTGACGATTCAGCTGCTTTGGCTAGGAGATACTTAGCGAGGTTAACTAAGGGGTATAAAAGGTCGAGGCGTGCACTTGTTCTCTCCTCCTTAGCTTAGAATTCTCGAATACATCTTGATTTTTGAACTTAGTGCCTTCGACCTATGCATTGATCCTGCCGCCACACCTGCCGTGCCAATAATTAGTCTTTTATTCTCTTAAGATATAATTTTATAATCCAATATATCCCGGGCCGTACGAATGAGAGAACAAACGCGTTCTTTAAAAGGGAATAAGACCTGCCATATTGAACGGATCAAACCTATTGCTTGCCAAGCTGTGGTTTGGGTGGGATTGGCATATCTCAGGGCAGGATCTGACATCGCGAGCGGCAGCCACTTTTCCCTTAGGTGGACTAGGGTGTGGAAAGCCTTCTCATCTATAGAACAAAAATGGCTTAGAATTTATGAACAACAATTTTGAAAAATAAGAAACACTAGCGTAATGGCTGCAACATGACTTTTGGGTACGTTGGGGGTTATTCAAGTAAGGGGATAGTGTTTGTGAGCCGGGGGGTCACGAAACGAAATGACGAGGTATTCACTGACAATGATTTGTCAGCGCCCGTGTATTCCTGCTGCTACCAACAGGCAATACAGTAAAAGGATCGAGTCCATTGTTTCCAAGGCCTGGGCCCGGCTTCACTTCCATATTCTGACGCTCTGGTTTGCGGCGAGTCGGCAACCGTGGCTTTTGAACTTTATGTTTGACATTTCTTATATTACTGTCTTCACCTTTTTGAGAGTATAGAGGACGTCGAGACACAGGATTTGGTTTTATTTTTCGAGTGCGCCTTACGTGAGAGCGGATAAGATTGCGCAAAGACCCGTCTGGTCGTGCTGTGCCAGTCTCGGGCACAAAATGAAGGCCCTGGAAAAGAAAGTAACCCAAGTCAGCATAAGTGCGCCGGGGGTTAGGCGTTGCATTTTACCGTTTGGGTGTCGGCTAGGGTTGGTTGAAGTCAGCTTTATCCTGCTTTGCTCTGATGACCATTCCACAAAGTGACTCAAGTTCTTACACAGACTACATGTACCAATAACGTCTAGACCCTCAGCCACCCACGCAAAGTGTTGTCCTAGCCCTTCACCTTCAACGTTGAATGACGGAGCTCTTCTTTCCACATCTCCCTCAATTTCCACTTGCACACGTTGTTGGGAATCTGATTGGTATGCCATTGTGTTCATGCGTCGATCTGCTTGGCACTGCTTCGACAGGGTTCGGTATGCGATATGGCTGTTGTCGACTTAGTCACCGTAACAACAGGTCAACCAGGCGGCGCAAACAGCTACCTTCACTGCGATACCTTGAGACAGGAAGCAGACCAGTCTACCATCTCAGAATACGGTTCTTAGACTTGTCTGCGTTCTTTTACGACTTTGCGGCATGGTGCAGTAAAAGTCGAAATTGGTGTCAGTCCGAACTACATAATGCACTTGGAGGCAGATGATAAATACATTTTGCACCTGGATGCAGACCATAGCCAGTGAAAGTTAGGAGTACTCCAAAGCGGTATAAGAAAGTCCCGACTCCCTAGTAGTCTTTACTCCGTAGAAAATGGGAACTGTATTTTCTCTTTCTCAACATCTTTCCATATCTTCTACAAGATGAAGTTTACCACCTGCCAGCTCCTTCTTCCCCCGATTTTCCAACAAGTGTTTGCCGCTCCTATTGACAAACGCGAATCCACGGAAGAAGAAGCATATTTTTCGGAATGGTGCAATAATATCGATATAACAGGTACCTCTATGCTCAAAGCGAGCTGCAGAAACAAGGCAGGCAAATATGTGGACGCATCCTTGGACCTTAACTCTTGTATAAATAATAAGAATGGGGAAATGCATGTACGTTGACTAGTATAATCTTCTTATTTTTGACACAGACACTAACAGTCAAATAGTGGGGGTTCAATAGCTATTTGTCCTATCACAGTTATATATCTAATGGTTATCTAGTGGTTCTGGATTTGCAAATAGTTGTATTCGAAAATACAATCTGCCCAGCCGCACATATCAATGGTCTTGCGCAGATGGAAACAACGGATGGAAGCTTAATACTCTTTATGGGGGTCAGAACAATCACACGCAAAGATGGGATAGGGCATGATATACTAAAACCTTACGGATCAATGCTTAAGCAACCAAGATGGCGTCATTGCCTTCGACGTTGGGTGTTTCGGCAAGACCTCGGAATACACTCTGGGACCCTCGGTGGGACAGTTGTAGAGCTCTATTTCGGGAATAAAGGGGCTTTGTGTGTGTCTTGTGGATATCTTGTCTTCTTTTAAAATCTACCCATAATGGCAACACTATTCTTTCAAGGGGCATATTAATCGTTTCCTCGGTCCGGTTCATGCTCTTGGCTCGTATTCAAGAACTTGACCTTGATGTCCACCTTGAGCCAAAACGACCCTGTGATGAGACAGATTTCCACTTACTGGCAGCTTTGAACTAAATTGTGTATCATTTTGAAATTAAGCAGACTTCAAATTTCAGAAACTTTTGTCCTCTCCGATTACCTGAACAGCTGGTACGATCTAGGCTACCGAACCCTCCTACGCGCCATGTTCATTGCATCGCATTGCCATAACGCCCTGTTCAGCCCCATGAAAAGCCTCGAGAGCAGAACTTCACTCATCTACGGGAACAGAGCTGAATAGTCCCAGCTAATGCCAGTTATGCAGCTTTCCGTATACGTAACTCCAAGTGGGTTGCTACTCATATCTTCCCTCTCTTTGTCTTCCTCGTCATGGTCCGTGATATCTTGCCCACCAGTCTCATCTTCCCCTCCAAGTGCCTCGAGATCACGAGTAAGATTGTCTAAGCCAGCCGAAAGATCAAGTTGCATCAGGTTTTGCTCAGGTCTAGTCGAGTCCAGAATCTCAATGGCAGACGTTACTTGCTTAGCGACGTCGAGATTTCGGTCCTGCAGACCGAGGAAGCGGCTTACATCTTCCGGTGGAACAAGTTGGGCTTTAGACTCTGAAATCAGTTGAAAAACGTTTCCCTCTTCTAATGGAAACCTAAAGAAAGAATGATCCTTTGGTTTCTGTGCGTCGTTTGCGCCGGGACTTTGCTGGAGAGGGTCAGCAAGTGATTCGTCGGGATTTTCGTCGTCTTTCGATGGCGTCCAGAAGTAACGCGTATCGTCTGCCGCTAGAGACATGAAACTCTTAGTCGATTGTGAGTTACCCGAGGTGGTGAATTTTTCTTGGCGGTATCCTTTTCCAGTTGCCTTCGGCGAGTGTGGTGCCTCGCGAGATTGTGTAGTTGTAGAATCTTGTTTTGGGAATAAAGGAGGTTTGTTTGAGTCTTGAGTACATCTTGTTATAAACAAGATTCTCTTTCTGAACTCTTTCCACGATGGCATTGATGGATCCCCCATCTTTGCAAGCATATCCACTATTTCTTGGTCTGGTTCATCCTCTCGGCTTGCATCAACGAACTTGGTCTTGCCGTCTTCTTTGAGCAAAACAGGTATTGTCGAAACCTCGTGAGCTTGAATGGGAATAAAAATACCGAAATCTTGAGCTTCCAACTTCTCTAGGTGCCCTTTAACCCACTTCAACTTCTCCTTCTTCTTAATCGCCTCCCACGTCTCCTCTTTCATCTCTTCTGCGATCTTTTTGATAAATTCTTCGACCTCTGATGCCTCTGGTTTATGAATAGAGTAAGCGGTGTTCCCAATTTCTGTCGGGTCAATCAGATAATGTTTTGAAGGAGGGAAAACCTTCCTTACTTGTGGTTGGTGACCCGATCTTCTCTGCATCTAGCTTCTTTATGAAATTCTTAACCAGCTCCTCTCTGATTTTTTGAGAATGTCTTTAGCCTCTGATTCCTCTCCGATTTCCATTTCGATCTGTTTTATGGTCTTTTGGAGCTCTGTCTCCTCTGGTTCTGGAGTACAGTAATTGATGTTTGCTGGGGTATCTTCTAATCAGTTAGATAAAGTTTTGCATGAGGGATGCATAATTTACCTGCGGTTGGTGACAATATGTTCTCTGCAACCCCCTTCTTCCTCTTCATGAAAGTCTCCATCTTCTCCTTCGGAATTTGTTTGCCCCCAACGAAGAAATCAGTATCTTTACCCTCCGCTTGCCTGCTTTGCATTTTCGAGGCGATGAAGGCCATGTCCTCAGCCTTTGAATATTTCTCGAACCCCCAGTCCTTGAGCTTTGCCTTCCATTTTCTCATGCTAATTTTCGTCAGAATAGAAGCATAAGTAGAGAGATTTGGAGCAATAGTGAGGTACCTTGCCTTGAGACCGCGTCGATGCATAAAAAAGTCCATGGTTTCCTTGAGCGGCTTGCCTTGATCGCAATAGATCCGACGGATCTCTTCCTTACAGTCATTGAACTGCTTGTCGAGATGGGTCATTCTGCTTGAAGCTGGTTGATCCATTGTTGAATCAACACTAGCAGCTTCTCAATAGTGTACGATTTTGAGTAAAAGAAGGTATAGTAGATAAAAGAAAAGACGGCGAGATGGGTGGCAGGGCTTGGAACTTCTGCGAGCCTTAACATTCAGGGGCCGGGCGCTGCGGTCATGGTATACCATTGGCTCGACGTCCCTAGGGAGCGAGCTGACCAGTCAGGAGGGAATACAAAAGTGCAAAATGCCAAGACCAGCCGCCATAGCGCCACAAATGCACGAGCGACCACTACATCCGAGAACTGAGGAGCGTGCACTATAAGGGTTTGCGACCTCCTCTACTTCATAATCGCTTCCTTCACAGAATCACAGCCCCGCCGAAGCGCCGCGACAAGGATGACTCGAGACAGTGGGTGACACTTATCTGTCAAATAACGACTGATTCTCGGAGCCTTGGCTACTCATCAATGCCACACTCATCCAGCTAACCATCTCGTCAAGCCTCAAAGCGGCCTTGACCAGTTGCCCTGGAATTAACAAAAGAGAATATAATTTAAGTATTACCCCAACTCTAAATATCTTCCTAAGAATACAAGAAAGATCAAATAACAACCTGAACCTGTATCCCCGCAAAGTTCGTCCCATCATAAACACCCAGCTTATCAACACCCGCCCTAAAGCTCTCCGGCGGGCCCAAATAACTATACCTCAGCCCTCCCAAATTAATAATAATCTTCTGGAACACTACGCCCGGCTCCACAGCCCAGACTTTCAAAGTATGTTTCCTCGTCTTGCTCAGATTATGCAGCGTCGTCGTAGTATTTCCGCTGGCTGACAATCCCCACACGCCATCGGACACGGCGCCCTCCCAGCTAGGCGGGTACCCGCCACCGGTATAGTTGCCGACGAACTGGATAGTCTGTGGCGTCTCGGCATCGAAGGCGACGCCGTATTTCAGGGGGCGGAGCGCGCCGTTCTGGTTCTGGCTGGGGGAGATGAGGAGCGTAACGCTGGCGGTCGAGTTGCTTGTGAATGTGAAGATGTCGTATTCGAGGACGGGGCCGGTGCCGGTTGGCTGGGAGGGCGCGAGGACCGGCATGAGGGTCACGCCGGAGAGGGTGCGTCCGTGAGAGGGGAGGGTCGAGTAAGAGATGCCGTCTATGGCGGTGTTGCGGGTGGTGTGCTCGGCTTCGATGGATAGGTAGCCGTCGCTTTCGACGAAACCGACGAAGTCTTTGGGTATGCTGACTGAATTGACTGGAAGTTGAACTGTGGGCGCGGCGTAGCTGCCCCAGTGAGTACCACAGGAAGAAGTGATGTTTATGGTTACCGTTGTACTGTTGGGTGCGGCAGGTGCTTTGGTCCAGTCGACTCAGAAGTGCCGTCACCTGCTCCCCAATCTCCCAACCTCGCAGGCAGATATAGCATGATTCGGCGAGCATATCGTCGTCGACATTCTTGCGGTGAACGGCGGTGTTGGAAATTGGGTAATGCTATCGCGATAGTCTCTGCGCAATGCGCTGGCGTCAAAGACGATCCCTTTCATCCCTATAAATTCAATGTCGAAGCGAACTGAACGGCAAGGATCAGGGAGGAAAGGAAGGTGGCGAAGAATGAAGTTTGAGGTTCCTGGATATTTGATGTGTGAATGTGTAATGCTTGTGCTTTGTTAATGCGAGCGCAAGAAAACTTTTGCCGTATCACGTCGAGATATGCATGCTGCAGCGGTTGCTGTTGTCACACCATTTTCCATCCGCACGTGAGTTTACGTCATAGGAATTGCGCCGCTTCTGGCTATCCACTTTCAAGAAGCCATTTCTTGCTCAAGCCGGTTCAGGGCATAACCAAACCTGCAAACGTCTGCAGGATTATAATTCCAAATGCCCTAAGTTCAAGAAACCTCTAGAGTAAATACTGCATCTTTCAGATGCGAGGTGATCTTCCTCCACGGACTGATCTCCCTTGGCGGGTAGCTTGGTCCCCGCGTGAATCCATGATTACCGATGCAGTGGGCTTGGGCGTGCCGTACTTGGAAAGCCTATATCGCATAACTATCGCCATTGACTTAACGATGGTTAAATCTAGCTCAATACCTTACATATGTCGCAGTGAGAGATGGTCGGTTTGATCCTATTCAAAATAAAATATCACCTTATAATATAATTATTGAGAGCTCTGGATATATCCCTTTGTTTGGTGAAATATAGTTCGTATTAATAGGAGGGCTTTATTTGGGATAATATAGAATAGAATTATGTACCCCTCCATACAAATTGATTAGTAAAATATATCATTTGAATAATACTACTCTTAATATTCCCTTTCCTTATAAAGATTATTATTACAAAATATATAATTATTATAAAAATAATTTATTCGATTTTTTAATATTTTAATTTATATAAATATTATATATAAATATTTGTAAAATACTTATACTAATAATATAAATATTATTAATTAAAATTAAATATTATTTTCTTATTTAATTTTATTTAAAAAATTTATAATTTTATTTTTTTAGAATAATTTAAAAATTTATAATAAAAATTTATTTTGAATTATAAATATATAAAAGGATATTTATGTTGGAACGTCCGGGGGTTATCATCAAGCACTAAGATCTTAGTCTGGTGTCAATGAATATATTCTCTCTCTG
>FJOG01000005.1:2236298-2272164 GCA_900073065.1 Phialocephala subalpina
TTTAAATTTAATTAAATAAATATTCTATTAATTAATTAAAACTTTTATATATAAACTTTATATAAAATTCTATTAGAAATAAATTAATATAATTTTTAAATTAAAATTTAATTCGATTAATATTTTAATAAAATTTATTAAAACGATAAAATATTTCTTTAAATAAATCTTTTTATTTATTAAATATAAATATTAATTTATTTATTTATAATTTTAAATTCTTATAAAAAAATTTAAAAGTTTATAATTTGAAAAATATATTATTAAATAAAGAAAAAATAATTCCTCGTAAAAATATTTTTATAAGATTTATAAAAGAAAATAAAAGAATATTTATAAAATATAAATCGCATTAAAATTTTATTTAAATAAAAAATAAATTGAAAATATTTTTTTATATAAATATTATATTATTAATTTTATTTTATTTTATTAAAATTTATATATATTTTTTTAATATTATTTATATAATTTTATATAATTTTATTAATAAATTATATATTACGAAATAATTTTCTTAATATTATTAATTTTTATTTATTTATAAAATTTTAATTATTTTAATTTCATTTTAATATAATATTATTATTTATAAATTTTTTATTAATAATTTTATTTTTTATTTTATTATAATTTAATTTCATAATTATAATTATTTATTAAAATAAAATTAATATAATTTTCTTTTTTATATAATTTTAAATTTATTATAAGAATATTTTTTAAAAAAAAATTTAATATATATAAATAAATATAAATTCCAAAAAAAAATTATAAAGATTTTTATTAGAATTAAAATAAGATTTATCCTTAGAAATAAAACAAAGAAAGTATTACTAGGCTTTAAAGGAGTCAAAATAAGCTTTTGCGGATACACAAATAATACTTTAATGTATACTCGGGCTTATTTAGCGTATGCTTAGGCCGTGCTCGAGAATGCTTACCCTCGGCTTAAGCTTGCTCACCTATAGCTCAGGCTAAAGCAGCAGCTGCTCAGGTCTAAAGACGGAAATGGAAAATATCCAATTGAGCGTTGGTATGTTGCACCCTTGGAGCCGAGGAATTGTCCTCCATTCCAGAATTGTTTGCCTTTCTTCAACTCTCACACGATCAGCCGCAAGTCTTTCCTCGCTCGAATCACTCACCGAAGCCAAGGCTGATTCCGGGATCCGTGTGTGACCCAAGCCTCATCATTCAACAAATCAGGCTTCAGCAGCCCCAAGTACAAGCGCTTCGCCCTGTCCTCGAGATCATCTGAAAGTCTGATTGGATTCCTTTTGAGACACCTTCTTGGTCATCCACAATGATCTGCCCATGGGGCTTTTCAGGGCAGAGAGGCTCCCTCATAGGAGCCTCCAAGTTATATCTCGCCCCACGGTCCGTTCCGCGTCGTGTCTGATTTCAATGTTTCTCGTTCATATCGACATCCCGGGCGTTTACTCGACCTCACATCACACACCATGGGCCCGATTTCCCCTCATACGAAGAACACGGAAGTCTTTACACTTGATTCTAGACCACCGTCTCTCGAGCAACTGTCGAAGCTGTATGGCCACCAAGCACTCATTTAGAGAAAATAACACTGACAAATATCAGAGAGAATCCAACGCATCCTGTCCAAGAGTCCGATCGCCTCAAAGAATTCATGAACGAACCCATCATCTCCCAGTCAAGGCCAGCCGAGCCCATCAGCCCCGGTGGGCTCGGCTACGAGCGCACAGAATCCAGCACCTCATACGAATCCTCCCTCACAGCATCACAGCCCCATATCGATCGAGGCTTGAGACCCGTAGACTCGATGAACAAATCTTTCCTCAGTGTTCCCATCAGCCCGATAGACATCGACGATCAATCCGACCTCGATTCCATCGCCTCCGCTTCCTCAGATGAAAACAACCCTCGAGCTCCGTCCTCCCAATCTTCGATCAACACCAACACTCGCTTCAACGATGCAGTCGCCTCATTCGTTTCTATGCTAACAACAGACAAATTCCTCAAGCCTCTCTACCGAGAAGCCATTGGCGTCATGTCCTCTGACCGATTCGAAAGGAACTTCGCTCGCTTGCTCAAGCGATACGCGAAGCATTTGCATCGAGGGGCAACGGACCAGACAGAGATAGCTATTGCTATGTTTGTGCGTCGCTCCGCGTTGGATGCTGCGACTGCAGTGACGAGACATTTCTTTCCGAATCGTGAGGGGGAGACATTGTTGCATGAGTTGGTGACTTTGCCTTTACAGCAAGCCGTGCTTGTTGAAAACTGTCTCTCGAGAATTGACGAGGATATCGCGGACAATGTATCCACAGGCAATGAGGATGCTTCGTTTGTTGATGGGGACCTGGGTGATAATCTGCCCGAAGACGATGAGAGTATTACGAGATTTATGGTGAGGGGTAAAGCCTTCGAGTGCTTGAGGGGTAATTTGAAGGCGTTCTTGGACCCTGCGGAGTCGATTTATGATTGCGATGGGTTGCAAAAAAATCCTTCTGGTGCAACTGAGGAGCTCGAGGATCCGGGGATTTCTCGAGCGCTGACTCGAAGGGCAACGCAAGCCTGGCAGGACGACGAAGGATTCCTACTTGACTTCGATGACCCCAGCGGTTCCAGAACATCAACAGGCCTCAGCGAGACGAATTCGGATTTCGTGATCTTTATTCTCTTCTTCCATCTGTGGGACTTGTTGAAGAAGTATTACATCCTCAGCTTGCAGTATTTACTCTCATTGGTTCCTCCAAGAGACTTGGATAGACACAGCAAGAATGTAAGAATCGCCCCAGCTGAAGATCTGTCAGACTCAAAGAACGACTGCTAACTGCATCAGCAATCCTCATGGGCAGTGATCTATCTCTACAACGCGAACGGAGAAGCAAGTGAAGCGACCGTAAAACTCGACACAGGCTCAGACCTCAACGTCATCTCGCTACAAAAGCTCTCCGAGCTCGGGAAAGAATCCGAAATCCAGCGCTTCAATCGCAACGTCTTCGAGGGCGTTCGGACTGTAAACGGCGTCACATTCCAACCTCGAGGTTCGTTGGAGCTTCGTTGGAGCCGGCAGAAGACCTCGAAGATATTCAAGGAGAGGTTCTTCGTCTTTGATGACTGTCCCGAAGACGTGCTGTTTGGGAACCCGTATATCAAGAAGTTGAGATTGGTGAGGTATGATTGGAGATCGGTTCTGTTGGATGTCTGGGTAACGAAGCCAAGTACGCAGGAATTCAGGTAAATCTCAATGTACTACATACTGACAGACAACAGAGCAAACAGATGCGGACCGAGCAGCAGAGAAACGACGTCAAAATGAGAAGGCTGCGCTCGCAGAAAGGAGGCGGTTGGCGAGTATGCCCCAAACTGCCATAGTTGTTTCGACATAATTAGGACTTGAACGTATATTTACTGTATGGATATCATTAATCAAATTCAAGATGCAGCACTGAACAGTGTAACTCACCAATCGATTCAATTGCTACGGGCATGAGGCGTTGCTTTTCGTAGCCATCTGGCCTTCCCCCTTTTCACTCTCAGCTACCTCTTTCCCCTTCTCTCTCTTATGTCCCTTCTTCGACTCTCCAAAATTGCTCAACTTCTCAACACCCTTAACAACACAAAGACAAGGTAAGCAGCAAAGTATCGCAGCACCAGCGAGAAACTGTTCGAGCGCATCGTGGGGAGTGCGGCCATGGCCGTCGAGGAGCGTCATCGTGTCTGTCGAAATTCGCGATTTGAATTGATGAGAGGGATTGGAAGTGAATGTAGAGAAGAAGATTCATTGATCGGAAAGAATGATGGAAGAAGGCTATGTCGAGGTGAATCGGGCGAGTGCGGGGCTGAGTCACTACCTCATTTCCCCAATCCAGTCTCGACGCCACAATCCCCCTATTGAAGCCCCCTGCAACATCGCGTTTTATCCTTCATAGAGAGGAACAGAGATGATCAAGAAGCAGAAAGGTGTGCCAGTCTTCGAGGCCAGGCGTCCATGAACAGCATCCCCTTTCGTAAATAATTGACCCGAAGCCTGCCATTGAAGCAAGCGATTGTCATTGAGGCAATGGGCTTTTGTTGTCGACACTTATTGTTGGCAATTGTGCCCGGGGCCGTGAGTTGGAATGAAGAAAATAAATCGAGGTGAAGGCATGGAAAATGAACAACAAGAATGATTTTGAGGTCGAGAATCGGGAGTACTTGCTACACCTCAGCTACCACAGCTGTGTTACTTCTTGTGTGCTGCAGCTTGCATTTTGATGGAGAAGATATTCAAGTGAATTAGGTGCGGCTGAGCCTTGACTCATCTCGTGCAAGCATCCCAGCGCCTCATTTCCAGGCCTCTTTGTATGTGTAAAAGCTTCCGGCAAGACGAGTTCTGTCGCTCATGATGGACCCTGCTATGATCCAAGATCAAGTTCTGAATCTCGTGGGTAGAAGGACGCATCTGCAGATATAGACGATTCAACAAAGTGCAAAGTGATGCGCATCGACAAGGGGACAGCTGACACTTGCCAAGCTGTTGTGTAGCAGAGCTTGGAATGGAATGCTGGACAAGAAGATGGCCTTTTGTTGTCAACACTTGCTATCTTGCACAAGTCGTTCAAGCAGACGAAACATCACATCCAGGCATGGACGAGACGAAAGTCCAGCACAACCAGACATGTTTCCATCGCAAGAACAACCCAACCTCGTCCCAACAATCACACCCCTCACGGCCAACAATCGTGCTATTATCAAGAATCTCAGACATCTGACAACTCTCCCTCCAGATTTCCAAATGCATGAGCAACCACCGTCATTTGCATTATCCAACCCCAAATCCAAGAGTACGGGTAACACACAGTGTGCAATCTTGCACCTGCTCATTCCTTTCAACCACCCATAGTATCTCCAGAGAACACCATGCACTTCTCCTTCGTCCCGTTCTTCATATTGTGCGTGGGATTTAAATATCTCCAAACCCACTTCATCGCCGCCTTCAGCATTGACTTGGACTTGAACTTCTGCCAACCGCTGCCTTACTGCATTCACTTGGGTGTTGACGTCCGTTTGGTTTTACAAGGCTCCGGCCTTGTCAAGCACTAAGAATATTTCTTGAGCAAGAACGTCAAGGGTATAAATGCCTCGTCGCCGTTGTGCCACGTCCGTCGCATACAAGAGTCAAAACTTCGCTGCATCAATCCCATGTGGACCAGCAACTCTGCCGGAAGCTCTGCTGCACTTGCTATTGCTCCTGCTGATCAGGAACATTGGTGCACTCGCTGCTGAAGGCGTACGGCTTTAGCGGGGCGGGGAGTAAAGAGATTGAAAGATTTCGTTGTCAACTTAAACTTTGTTGTCAATAAGCTTAAACATGTAACAAATGTCCTTTCAAAATCAAGTCTATAAAGACATGCGCCACTAGCCTAGTTGCAGAAAGAAAGTAAAAACCAAAAAGTATGAAGTGTAACCCAAAGAGTGTGCACGCAATATCTCCCGTTTGGGTTTCATGAGAGTGGCCAATACCACGGCCATACGACGTGACGAAGGAATCGATTACAGTTGCTTCTTTTCATAGAGAGGAAGCGTGGGTTTATATACCTTCCAACCCGCTTTCTTTGCGCTTGAAGCGCCAACCGTAGCCTTGTTGTATTCACTTGGTATTTTTCCAGACCGTAATCCAGCCTCGCCAAGTACGTTCTTTACCCCTCCTTAAGTAGTATAAGTACTTCACCGCCGCCCTCGTGCCACGACCATTGCGCACAACTTCGCTGGACCAACAAGAAGGTACATAGCAGGAACAAACGACGGTACAGGACGATGTAAGACAAAGAAGCGTTCGACCTGATGCTTCCCTTCCAAATATTCATTTCGACATTTGGCCAAGTGATTATAGATTCTGACGAACTGCAAGGTTAAAGGGAGATGGTTGCCAAGTTGATATTTGTTATCAATTGTCAAAAATATCCGACGAATGCTCCTCAAAAATGCGCATGAAAAGCAATTGCAAGTAACCTAGCTGCATGAAGAAATGCTCAGGCTATGTACCCGAAGGATCACCTCTCCAATCTGACTCTAGTTGATAAGCAAATGTCGCAATCTCATCTCAGATCTCCGATGGAGGAGGCAACTGGCCGTGCAACTTCGCCTGTTGATCTGTGACCGTCAATTGGTAAGTCCGTACTAGCTCATGAATTCATATGCATATCCAACAGATATCACAACCCCTCATGAGCTATCACATAATTCATGAACGAGTTCTGATCAGCTGAAATGAGAGTGACGACAATTAATTATTCAAACAGATCGACGGGAGGGAGGCTCTCCCGTCTCCCAGCCCCCCTATTGTCAGTTGAGAACGCGGCCTACACGCGGCCTGTTTCAGGGTCCTCCTGGGGGTAGGGGGGGTACCCCTCCCCTCTGTGTATATATAGCTCTTCCATAGCCCTTTTCACCACCAATGCAGTCTTTCCCAAGCAACTGACACCTATTTACCCCGTTCTTAGCCCCCTTTTTTTGTCGAATCTCTTGATATTTTGTTTAAACTCTTACTATACGATGTTTTGGCTTTCCCGCAAAGATATACTCTTATATCTCAAAAGAAGTTATTATAAGTGCGCTCGAGATCAAAATAATCTACAGTATTCGACTTATTTTTTAAAGCATAAATCATATAATTGTTCTCTATATAAATTCATGAACTAATATAATGACTTATGAATTTGCATAAGAAACTATAAGTTTATGCATAGGAATTCATAAATTCTTATACAAACTTATTAATTTTTATGTAAATTTATAAATTACTTTGCAGATTTATGAGTTTTAATAAGAGTTAATGAGTTTATATAGAATTCTATAAAATCGCCAGATTCTGGTGAAATTAGGTATATAGCTCATGAATTATTACGTATTTCAGAATCGCCAACTGATCTGATGAATTAGTAGGGCTGATGAATTGACGGTCACAGATCCATTGGCGTGGGCAACGACGTTTATATACTCGCAAACCCACTTGACTCCGGTTTTGAGCGCTGACTCACACGCAAACGTTCGCCAACCGCAGCTTCACTCTCTCAAGTATTCACTTCATATTCTTCTAGCACCGCGAGGCTCTGGCCTTGTTAAGCACTTCCATTTCCTCCTCCACAAGTATAAAACCCTCATCGCACTCGTACCATATTCGTCACACACTAGTCCGACGACTGAGAGGTCCGAAATAGTAACTGAAGACGGTACAGGCGATGCAGGACAAAGGACTAGGACCAAAGCAGTGTTGTACCCAATACTTGAATACTTTGGTGTACCTCTCTCTTCATAAGATCCTGATCCCTAACAATCTGGCAAAGTAAAGACGGAATTTGTTATCAACTAGACACTTACTATCAAGAAACTTAAATATACAACAAATTTTCCTTCAAGAAGCCTATGTATGCATGGCAATGATAAGCCACCTAGCTACCTGTAGAAATATTCCTTACATATTATGAAAGGATACCGTGTCCCGTAAAAAGCAAACATCTGTAGGTCTCGTTGCGAATCTCTAATGGAATTGTCAGAATCTTCAACAGCAAGCTAGATACTTTGGTTATTCGTCCCTCGGCGTGAGAGGCAAGGTTTACATACCCCAAACCCACTCTCATCCAACTCCAGACATCAACTTTTACTTGAACATTTGCCAACCGCAGCCTCACTTTCCAAAGCATTCACTTGCCAGCCTTCTAGCAACGCAACGCTCTAGCCTCGACCAAATCCAGATTCCACTAGGTATAAATCCCTAACCCCTTCACCGCGACCGCCGCACAACAGTCCGCCTTGAGACGATGCAAACTGTGCAGGACGAAGGACAAAGGACGAAAAATCCCTAGGCTCGGTGTCTAATGGGTGGAACTTTCCAACGTGGTAACGGGAATTTCCACTCCCGAATTATACAGACAAACGATCGCTAACAGAATTTATAAACTGGAAAGATGTACTGCCAACTGGGCAGTTGTTATCAACTTTCAAACCTTAGTTAGAGTTTGAAAGCAAGAGTCCCCATGCCGCAAGTTCACTCACCTTCAAATGGCTCTGTACCGTCTAGCATCGACTCCTCGTCATCCTCATCATCTATACCCGGTCTCGAGTCGGATAATGAGTCTTTGCCAGAGGACTTTATTGCCTTCAATGAACGGAAACTCCGGCGCGCCTTGGGCCAGATATCGGACGACGAATCCGATGAAAGCGTTAGCAACATTTACGCATTCAGCGCAGTAGGCAGTGGCGACGACCATGCTCGCACCGGTCCATGGATGAATGGGCAGCTGAATACAGGTTCGCACAGCAGTGGCATACTATCTATACGCACCGGAAGCGATTATTCTGTGCGTGTTGACGTGAATACAGATCCAGAAGCCGGGCTCCCTGTAACTTATGGCAGTGCGGTCATCAGCCTGTGTACTATCGGTATGTATCTACTGGATATCGATATCGACATGCAAGCCCGCACAGACAACGTCGTTATGTTCCCTGCTGCCGGCAACACAAATCTCCCGACTAGGCCAGATCATTGGAATGAAGGATTGGAGGAGTTGTTACGCATTGAGTATGGAAACTTAAGGAGCATGCATGGTCTTACCGTGAGTTTCGATGAATTCCGAAATGGCAGGTATGCGGAGCAGTGCGGTGTCGGAATGGACTGAGCATGATAGCATCACACTTTGTGTATACATACAGATGTTGATAGTAATTGCGTGTTGAAAGATAGCTAGCTATCTCACTCTTGTCATCAATGACCTCCAACCCATATCGTCCGTCCTCGTGGATGTTTGTACTCGATTGTCCGCAACTACCAAAGTAATAATCACTGCCTAATATCTACCAAAAATAGGCCATTCCGTAATAAATAGTGATTCTAGAAATTTTCTTGAGACGGAAAGCCAACAATAAACGAACAAAAATGAGAGGAGAGCTGAAAGTCAAGCATTTAAGATATCCCGCTCACACTAGGACATCAAGACCCAGCATCTCATGTTCAAGGAAGGATTGACTCACCATCCTCCTAGAACCACAAGGCTCCAGCCTCGGCCCCTCATTAAGCAAACTCCCCAACCAAGCACATACCCAACAGGTATATATACCTCCCCGCCCCCGTCCCACGTCCGTCGCACACCTCAATCTGAACTTCCCTTGCAAGCAGGTTGGTTCCCAGCTACCAATACATGAAGAAAGAGCTGCGAGAACGGATACAGCTGACAACACCTTTTATTTCAATCATCTGGCAAGTACTGAAGTATATATGAAGGATCTAGCAATACCACACCGTGGCAAATGAGGATCTGGAGATAGGTACTAAGAGAAGGGAGTGTTTGTTATCAGGTGGACGAGTGCTATCAACGAAGGGATGCTAGATTGATTAGGTGTTGACAGCAGAAAGTGGTTGGAGAAAGAGGAATTGAGATGAGGTGGGATGTTATGGGACGAGAGCTGAGAAGTATGATTTTGATTGTCCCATCAGCTCTGGGACGTTGAAATCTGGATTTCAGGTGAGAGGCAAAAGGTGGAAAAATGTGAAAACAGTGTGCATGCATGAAAATCAGTTCAGGAAAAAAGCAAAGTCGTGTCGCTCCCTGGGACATTGAAACCCAGCCTTAAAGTACAGCCAAAGGAACCAGAAACGCAAGGAGAAGCATTGTAAAATCAGCAAATAGCACAGGGACAAAATAAAGTCGTGCCACTTGGCGGGACATTCAAAATTTCACCAAAGTCACGCGTGTTTCTCAAAGGGTGTCTGAAGGTACTTCATTCCCATCCTATCCCACGCTCTCTAAAAAGAGCAGAAATCATTGTCCCATCCCTTTCAGGACATCCATATCAGATCCAGGAAACCTAATCCTATGAATCTGCAATTGCATTGAAAAAAATTGAAAGAACCACCACCCCGGTCCGCACAGTGAATACCATGCTCATCCCTATGAAAGAAAAACCCTAAACGCCTCGCTGTATGTAAATCGAATGTCTGTGCCTGCCATATGCGTCATTGCTTCATTTGATATGAGCGCTGCGCTCGCTCGTTGTGCTGTGATCCAAGCTCCCTTAGGCGCTGATCATCCTATCGCAGAAAGAACCATGATGTATGTAAAGCAACGCAACGCAAGTATGAAACCCCCAAACGCCATAAACCAGATAATGTGTTGTGAAGTCGATTGTGTGTTCGTAAGTCGTGTCGTGTGGGGGGACATTGGAAGGGAGTGGGATGGTGGGGGTATGGAGGGGTCGACTGTCGATCTTTGGAAAAATGTATGCAAGAGCACGAGGACGTGCAGCGTCGATTGAAGAAAGCAGGTACCCGCCCATCGATCTCCAGACTCCTATATTCCCTTCCGCCCAATGTATGTGTATGCCCACCTCTCAATTCTTCTTCCCCAATCGAATGAATCTCGTACGAAGCCACATAACGAACTTAGTCCACGCACTATGCGTCTTCGCCTTCGTCGTATTTGTATTTCGTCTCGGCCGACCCTCATAATTCCCATCGCCAAATGCAGGAGGAGTTTGACCCGCAGATACAGAATCGTAGCCTCGACCGACAAAGACATCGCTTCCCTTCTCATTTTGTTGCATGGTGAGATCGCTCTTGGATCGGTTTCCGCGCGTCTTTCGTGTAGCTTCACTCTGACCGGATGCTCTGCGCGCCTCACGCTCGTAGTTCATGGCTTCCTTGCGTTGTCTTTTCTCTAATGCCTTGATCTCCTCCGCGGCGGCTTTGGCTTCCTTCGCGTCCTCCTTCTCTTGGAATCGTCGGCGGGCTTCGTGGATTGTCTCTCCGCGACCGGTATCAACGTCAGAGCGACTGCGGACCCGCCAACCGGTCTTGTCGAGAGAGGTGCGGATGGCGGAGACGGGCGACATGGTGTCGGTGGGAGATGCGATATCGGGTGAGAGTGTAGAATTATGTAGACTCGTGTGTGACGTCGCCAACGCCAGGCGCGACGATGACGGTTTGGTTTGGATGCGGAGGTTTGGAAGTTGGTTGTTGGAGGTGAGGACGGGACTCGAGATCGAAGTTGTCGGGGTTAAAGAGGTCGTTCGATTTGAGAGGTTCGAAGGTGAGCGGAATTGATGTTGCTGTATCTGGTCTTCATCTTCTTCCACCGTGGGAGAATTGGTATTGCTCAATTCACTTTCGCGCAGCGAATTCTGGTACGAGGCTGCGATGGGCGGAGTGTATGGTCGAGGTGTTTGCTGGAAGGGATGCACGAAACTTCCCGTTCGATGGCCACTGCCTGTTGTCGCGGTCGAGAATTGAGATGTTCCGCTGGTTGAGCGGTGGTGGTATCCTCTCCGGCCTGTTTGTGCAAACCCAACATCGTGCGAACTTCGCGATGCACCACCCATCCCATATTCGTAAATTCCCAAGCCATCCTGCTCAGCAGCCGGCCGGTCCAGGTCCAGCGAATTCTTCTCGCTCTGTGTCAACTTGCGCAGGATGGGCTTGACCTTGGTTCTCGATTTCGATACTCGCTCGCCATTATGATAGCTGGACATGGTTGCACGAAGCCGTGGCCGCGACTGGTCTCTCTCTTCGACGGCAGCCTCTTCGTCTGCGTCTGCGACTTCTTTCTCGACTTCGTCTTCCCCTCAGCTGGTCACCGCAACTCATATACGGAATATCATCGACCTCGCATGCCTGCGCTGCAGCCGGTGCTTCCGGGGGATTGATTTTCGACGTCGGTCAATTGCCCTAGCCACGACGACGATGCAGCAGCGACGACGTGATATGCTGATGGCAGGTTGATGGACAGAGGATTGCGTAGTTTGCTGGGCTGAGGTCGTCGTCGGAACAGGCGATTCAATCAACAAGAATCAGCCTCAGCATGCCTGGGGCGAGGACTGGGCCTCCTCAGCAGAGTGGTGAACAGTGCACTGCTCAGAATGTACTTGGTTGCTGGGGGCATTATCGCTCCTCCTATCAGCGCCCTTTCACTGGCTGGGCCGCACTGGACTGCCCACTTTCGTCTCGTCCTCCACTGTCCGAGGATTCCGACCCCTCAATGGTCTGGTCTGCTGCGTAGGACGGAGATACGGATGGCTCGGCGACATTATTGCTGACTGTGGAGTTTCAAATCAACGGGTGCAAAGTATCGAGAGTTTGAGGGTGCAAGAGAAAGAGAGGAGGGCCGTCAATTGTACCTACCATTCAAGTCAAGGCCCGTTTCATTAATGGAGGGACGCAAGGGGGACGGGGGTGGATTCTGACAGATGGGATTTGCTGGTGGGCGTGGAGTCACTGGGCTACGAAGGGATCATGATCAACATGCGGCGGTACGGGCAGAGGCGCCATGTTCTGGCTGAGATCTGTGTGCCGATGTCACGATGAAGATCATCCAAGACCGAGATCGGTACCATGGGAACGCCCGCTATGTAGCCACTAGACTATAACTTACCTGATATATTGCCATGACATGTTTATTTCTGCACATCTGCCGTCTGGAGCAAGAAGCAGAACAATTGATGCTGATCCCCTCCACACTGCAGACCAGTTGCTGTATGTATGAGGCAGAAACTGAACGAATTTTCATTGTACATGATGCAGTATGTACTTTGCGTAGCATTGCTTGAGCTGGCCGAAACAAACCGTGTCCAGACTCGACCTCGACTCGCAGCCAGACGCGAGATACCAAGCATTCCAAGGATTGGATATAGAGGTGCTCACTGGACGCTTTCTCCGGTTTCAGGTCCTGCTTGCTGATATCTGAAATATCTTGCGACTTGGCCGGCGGCACGGCGGTTGGAGCTGGATAATATATTTTCCGAGGTATACAACTCCTATCCAACAGTTCTCATTCCCGAATGCACCACGTTGCTTCTTCTTCAGCCGGTATGCAAGCCAGAAATCAGCTCACTTACCCGTCCCGTGCTGGCTGTACCGAAAACCTGGATTATATTGATAGTAGGTGTTCCTGATTCGACTCGGGGTGTGTGCAAGTCAGTGCAGTACATCAGATAAAGAAAACAAAATGTCGCAGATGATGAATGGAAGGGGGCTTCCGTGTTCTCCAACTCTGCCAGTTGTCTGACTCGGGGAACGTCCTGTCCCGTTCCCATATGTGAGGTTCCAAGCCAGAAATGTCACCACTTTTGAAATGAATGAGTAAGAACTTGAACCCTCCTTGGAGACAATCGCCGATTCCGACTCACTGCTACCTGCCGCATCCAGATGCCAGATAAGGCGGAACATAAGAAGGTGATCTTATCGATCAGATCAAATGTTGGAAGTCCAGATACACCAGATACGGAGCTAGTCTAGGCCAGAGGTTCCAAATTCCGTGATGGCCGTCTCATCGGCCGTGGTCTACCACCATCTTTGGCCCGGATAACCTTTCCTAACCTCATCAGTTTGGCAGATTTTTGACAGACAAAAGAGGAACCGACTCGAATCGATCACTTGCATACAGCCGTGCATCCGTTCCGCTATCGATGGTTGCGTTGCATTGCTGCCGAGCTGCCCAAGAGGCGTTTGGTGCTGGTGGAAGGTGGTTCGCTACTACTAGCGATAAACCATGGTAATGCAGATCAAAGAACTTGAGGCTATTCTTGTTGGTGGTCCCATCTCTGGAGATGTAAGCCATAGAAACGCAGGGTTCTGGAAGATATGTAAGTTCTTCCAATCTGCTTTCATGTACTTGATACTACTGCAAGTTGGAAGCGTCGTATTGACTGCCAGCCCTGACCTGGGACTTCGTTTGAGATTTTCGAGATTTTTCAAACTGCGGTTCTGGATATGTCGGCATGTGATATTTGTTTCGGCACAGGAAGGCAAGTCCACCTTTAGCTGGTCCATCCAAGATACATTACTCGCTCATCCGAAGACTTGAATAGTGTTTAAGGTTAGAGGTCGTCTGTTTGGCGAACTTGATGAGCCCACAGATCAGCACTGCATGAGATGCCGCTGCTGATTTTTCTTTTTGCGCTGAGCCGCCGTACATGCTGAGGTGACTTCCAAGGTACTGCTGAGGTACGAGACTGGGCCTGTGTTTCGATAGCGAGATTGACTAAATAGTGGAGTCGGGAATGGAGTCGTGAAAGGAGGGGTTGCTTGGTGGTCCCCTGTGATGAAGAAAGATAAAGCACACGCCACCATGCGTTCATTGCTGCTCCGCTGGCCTTTTTCAGCTCAAAGTGCAGATTTGGAACCATTGGTGCTGGTGTTGGAACCGGATATACCACCAATGTTTGGCAGGTGGTTCATGTACAGGTACATGATCCACGCTCCGTTCCCGCTGAGGTTAATAAGGGGAAGAGCCTCGTGCTTCCGAACCAAGATCCAGGTCGCATTGACAAAACCGCTGGGAGCTTAGCAGGACTGCCCGAGAACCCCGTCATCTCTAACATCGGGATCTCAACGCTCTTGCAGCACCAGAACGGATGTGTCTGTTAATCTTCGGAGGCGCGTATTTCGACCATAGAATGTCCGACATCGTCGCATCAAACTTGTTCGTGATTCTCCACCATTGCACCACAGTCGCGCTTCGCTCCAGGTTGCTCTTACGATCAGTGCTCTAGTCAGCTGGCAAACCCCGCCCGGCCATTGTAGTCAGTCGTATGTGTCTCAGCAACTAACTCCCGTCATCCACGAACGCCAGCATTCGGCATGAGCAAAGAGGGGAGCCACTAGCTCTCAGCCTTTTGTAATATGTCTAATATTTCGAGGCGGCAACAGCGTGAGCATCGCTTTTCAAATTTAGAGGACCCTGAAAAGCCAAGGTCAAGGGCAAGGAGACCAGTCCTGGTCCTGGCTGGCATCCTAACATCTGCGGCTTCCGCTGGAGAAATCTTGATCCGTAATGTCAGTGCTCCCGTTGAACTCGGAATCGATGTACTATATGTGTACATTCGGAGTACCTCGCATGTAGGGACTACTGGCTGCATGAGAGCTGCAGCCCATCGCGTCACTCTGCGCCGACGAACGCTTGTGTGTAAGGTAGAAACATCGTCGTCCTCTGGACTGGAGGTAGCCTGGTACTGGAGAGAAAGATGCTCAGTTCTGGCCGAAGCTGCTGGAACCATGAGAGGGGCGTTATAGCTCATCATCCCTCCTCCATTATGTTACAGAAACATGCTCGACTCGGTCGATGTACGGCCGCGTGCCCTCTTGATTTTGCCAATTGCAATATGCCATGTTGATCTCGGTACCCTGGAGAACGAGACCGTCTGGTACCGTGGTGAATCCTGACGAGTACCATTGCCCAACCGTTCTTCCTGGACCAGTCTGCTGCCACGGCTCCAGCCTCGATGGCCAGCACTTATGCCACTTAACGAGGTAACTTGACCAAGGGCAGCGAGAGCTCCTCATTGCTACACCATCTTTTGCATCTATTCGCGGGCCCGAAAGGAAAGTCGTTGCGAACCTCGAAGGCCGGTCCTGACTGGCAGCTCTGCACACAATCGCCATCAAGGCTGGCTCTGTGGCGCCTGCATGCCCGCAGCAGGGTCTCCAAGCGAAGCGCCTCCATTCCTGACAACCCCGTCGTCTCTAGCCCCTCAGTGGTTGCTGAAGGAGGCGTGAAGCTCCGGACTTTCTTCAAAAGGCGTTTTCATGTGTACCAAAACGTCTCCGTGCAGCGGGCTATTGTCCTTCTCGTTAAAGCCAGGCCACCAATTCCCACCGCACCCTACTGTCCACCCCCATCCAAGCGCTCTCCATTGCACATTGCGCAAAAGACTGGGGGCGCATTGCGGGCTCGGTTGTTTTCCCTGGTTACCCATTCAGGCTGTCCTAGAGTGAGCAGCGTACAGATCTCGCAAACGGCCTTTGCATCGCCGTTGAAGCTGTTGAAGGTAAGGTCTCCCGCAACCTTACCGAGTAACAATGCCCATGGACGGCCATTGATACTGCGACAGAGACTGTATTTCCTGCACCACCCGCACGCGGTGGCGCCTTTCGAGTGTAGTTCTTTCTATGTTCATATTCGACAGCTCGACTGCGATCTGATGTCTCTGTTCGCGTCTCGGCCAGCCAGCATCCCGCATCCCTCCTCTGCTCCCCCAGCGCGTGCTGCTTGTCTCCAAGCAGCAGCTCCACTCTCCACTCTCCACTCTCCCACTCCCACTCCATCTCGATCCCTGGCCATCCATTGTCCGCCGACTAACGTCAGACTACTCTCGAATCTGTCCCAGACAAATGTGACCGATCAAGTTAGCATCCGCTGCTAGACACTCGTTTGTCTGGCCTACTTTGGTTGTAGTTGGTCCTGGTGCCATTCCCGTCTGGCGTGGCTTGAACTATAAGACCTCCTCTAGACCCTGTGGAGTAGGATTGCAGCATGACATCTCGGCGACCTTCGTGCACGGTGATATATGAAGGGCACTGGTACTTGTATATTTATCAATTGACTGAGGGCACGGGACGGTGACGGTCGTTTTGTGGTTTTTCGAACGCGGTCCTTCGTTGCTGTTCTGTTGAAGTTATTCCTGACATCGACTTGCTTGCCTCGTCTATACTCCTTCCTCGAACGGCAGCCGCACCTCACCTCCACGGGTCCTTCCATTTCCAGTCTTGGAAGCCATTTGCTCACGGCACGGCGTTGCATTGGGAATTCTGTTGCATTCACGGCTGGATCCTGTGAATACCCAATCGCTACCCAGTCAGGCCAATATCGACCTCGCAGAACTCCAGCAAAAAGCATCTCTCGCCAGCGAACGCGTGGCTGACACTTTCCCGCACCTCGGGGCCAACGACCACGAGGAGTCTGTCTCATTGACCGCGCTGAAGATTCGATTCTGCGAGGCAATACGCGCCTGCCGACGCCATCAACAACAAAATATCAGCTTCGGTCCACCACTCTGGGAATAACTTTCGCTGATCTCGTTCGATTGTTGGAGGTGAACTGGTCAATATAAATTCGCTTGTCAACCACAACCACTTTTCTCCTGGCAACTCGACACATGACCACCTTTCTCCTCTTCCACAACACTCCACAGTGGCAAGTCAGTCAACCGTTTCTTGCCGGACCAACATAATAGATCTCGTAGCCTAGATCTCCTAGCTTTCAAGTCTATTTATCTAGTGGTCCTGGACTGTCTTTCCAGCTCCTCGTCAAGATGCTTGCCCTCATTGCAGCCTTCTTTCAGCAGCACCCTGTGCTTTTACTTTGCGCTTTCTGGGTTACTTGGTAAGTCTGTCCCCGTGGTATCATCTGCAAACACAGGCAGAATTGGTATCAAATTTGGTTGTGGAAATTTGCAAAGTCTTGACATGGAAACTAATGTGCTCTTGGTAGGCTCCATCGATATGTGCGCCTCTTGGTGAACTGTGTCAGCCATTGGTGCTACAAGACTGTCCCAATCCCAGCGAACCCATCGTATTCATCGAAGGATGTCACCGTTATCATCCCTACAATCCACAACAATTTCGAGGAGTTGAGGGAGAGCCTGCAAAGTATTCTCGCTTGCCACCCTTACGAACTGTTACTGGTTACTACCTCCAACAAGTACCAAAAACTCACACGATTTGCCAAAACCCTCGAAGTCTCGAATATCCGCATATTCCAGGTCCCCATTGCGAATAAGCGCATCCAGGTCTGCGAGGCGATTCCAAAGGCCAAGACTTCCATCATTATCATGGCAGACGACGATGTCACGTGGCCAGGCACAATTCTTCCATGGCTTTTGGCTCCATTCGAGAACAAGAAAATTGGAGGGGTTGGACCTTGTCAAAGAGTCAAGCGCCTTCGTACTGGCACATTCGGTGAATTCCAATACAATTGGCTTGGCGCAGCATACATCGAGAGACGCAACTTCGAGATCTCGGCAACACATGGCATTGATGGAGGAACTTCTTGCATGTCTGGTCGCACTTGCGCATTTCGATCCGAAATCCTACAAGATCCTCTGTTCCTGGAAGGCTTCAAGACTGAACGCTGGGGCCCTTACTCACTCAATGCCGATGATGACAATTTTGTTACCCGATGGTTGGTGTCCAATCAATGGAAAACCTGGATCCAGTATAACCGACAGTGCGAAATCGAGACCACCCTGGAAAATAACTACAAATTCCTATATCAATGTTCTCGTTGGGCCCGCAGTAACTGGCGATCCAACTGGACTAGCACTGTTACTGAGAGACATGTCTGGACGTAAGTTTTTTCCTCTTGCATACTCCCCATGCACTGCTGACATGATTTCCAAAGTCAACAACCCTGGTCACTCTACGCATTGCATCTCGCCACATTCACTTCCTTGTCCTTCGTCTTCGACCCTTGGATCTTGACGGCCTCGTATGTGATCTATGGATGGTCAGGTCTCTGCCTTCAAACCATCTTCATGTTCGCCCTCGTGAAGACGGTCAAGTTGTGGGGCTTGTGGCGACGCAATCCTATTGATGTAATCTACTACCCGACCTCGGTTTTGTTTGGCTGGTTCCATGGTACCATCAAGCTCTGGGCTTTGGCAACTCTGAGAATTGTAAGTCACGTGCATATGCCCGCCCCTTTCTTCACTTCTAACAACGGCCAGACTTCTTGGGGTAGCCGAGCAGATGGTGACACCAACGACGCCGAACGTATGTATCCTCGAGCTCGCCGAAGCGAAAGCATCACCCTTCCACCTGGCAACCACCCAGGTCTCGTCCGGTACAAGGATGAGAAGGACTTCCCGATCACTTCCGAGAAGCAAAGAGACTCGGACAGCGACGACTTTTCTGAGAAGGACTTCCCGACCACTTCCGAGAAGCAAAGAGACTCGGACAGCGACGACTTTTCTGAGAGCGACTTGGGCTTCTACTCGAGTCGCTCTGATGATGATAATGACTCTTACGACGACCGAACCTCAAAACCTAATTCTGTATCGACAAAGTCCCATGGACGCTAGTGCAGCATAAATCCAGGGGGGCTTTGTCCGGTAGCATTGTTCTTCTATTCTTCGGCGCGACGACTTTACGATTCACGAACAGGAGGATTACTATTTCAGTTTTACACTCCGCGGCATGCATGAGCTAGATTCTGCTAGCACAGCAATCAGACTTTTTGAGCAACTTTGTCGACCTTCTCCATTCGAGGATACAGGGCATCTTTGGTTTGGTTTCTGCTGCATTTTCAGGAGTTTGTTTTACTCTTACCATATGGCACTTATTCTGCATATTGTTTTATTCTGGGAAAGAAGGATGTTCCGGGTGAAAACAGGACCGCTTTCTTCTTTTCAACAGCAGCCAAAATTCGGTTTTATTTTTCTTTGGAATGGGATTCACAAGAACGGAAAATTCCTCTTATTCTTCTGGCACTGTAACTTTGGGCGGCAAGACTGATTCAAAATGGGTTGTCTCGGGGCTCGTGGAAAATAAAATTCTCCATTCTTCTTTACACAAAAAGCGGCAATTGTTACAGCGATGGTGGGGCATTTCCGGTTCTGGAACTGACATTGGGCTCTTTGATACTCACATAGAGGGGTGAGAGGATAGAGATCATCAATAGATGAGATCCATTTGATATTTGCAACAATTGCCAAAGCACCAGACGTGATTCAGATCCCCTCAGCACCATGATTCCCAGCCATTGGCACCCCGCACCACTTCCAAACACTTTTGATTCCCCCCTCGTTCAACAATCACAGCACAACTTTCTTCAGAGCCTCACCTTCAACATCCCATACAACGTCGTCGGAGAAAGTGAAATAAAATTTGTCCAACAACCTCTAAAAACGCCAATATGTCATGATGCCGGCTGTACCTCTACCTCACTCGTCTGCGCTCTATCTCCGCAAGGCGCTAATGCACCACAAGGGAACTCTGCATTCTGCATGCACGTCAGGTCCCTGCTGCGTGCAGCCTGGGATGCAGAATGTTTCTCGTCTTCCCTTGTTGGGTGTGGCAGCCTTCCCTAAGTCGTTCATCGCTAGAAGATTGAAGAGGTGTGGTGATGATGACGATGATGGTGGTTGATGGTGAGAAAGAGGGGCAAAGCAGGCACACCACCTAAATTCGTATTTGCTGACGAGGTTGAGAATACGAAGGTACATTGTTACTTTCGGACAACGGAGTCAAAAACCTGAACAACGGGACTCGAAATCGGATGCAAATCGGCTCTATTTGTTAATGCCATTTTAGCCGGACCGAAATGCTCACTCAAGCCGAGAACGAACCATCGAATAGGCAACTTCTGCGATGGTATAGGGGCTAGGGGTTAGTCGACTATTACAGATTCTTGTCAATTGTCAATTTTCTTTTTTCCCCTTACCAAGCGGCTTATATAAGGTGCTGGTTTTATGATATGTTTGATTTGAAAGGGGGAGTTTTTCTTTAAGCGCGAGCTGCGCAACACGCAACAATTGTACTGTAAATAGATTGAGACATTGAGATACGAGGTTTCAACGGCTTTTGTAGAGTTTGTGATACATCATCATATACGGCAATAAGATTTCTATTTCTGACTCTTTCTTGTTCTTTTATGTGTCTAACTCTGTTGTCTGTCTATCTACCTGAGGTGCGGGCATTGCACGTGCGGTCCTCATTCCGCTTCCGCTCCCGCTCACTTCAATCCCGACAGCACACCTCTCTTTGGACCATTACCCGAGCGTCTGAGTGGGTGTGAACCTCGATGCCAGGACATGGGTTATTGGGTCATGGTACAGGGAACAAGAGGACTGCATATGCAAGCCGCATGCAAGAGGGAGACCGACTCATGCACGAAGACCGATCTGAAGGGACCTGCAGGAGTGGGCCCTTGCTACTCTTGAGCTGCCTTGTAAAAGAGTGCTTGCTTGACTCAGGAGTCTGGACTTCTTGATTCGATTCCTTTGAAGTGAGATGCGAGACCTCGTCATAAGCCTATACGAGGGAGGTCTCGAGAAAACTTTAAAACCAATGTCATGAGATGTTGAAGGAGAGAGGAGTGGTTTCGATGCCAAGTGGCTGGACGTGCGCAATTGTGTCTGTGCGACGATTGAGTTTTGAGGAAAAAGAATTAAAATGGGCGCCGCTGCTGGCAATAGAAAAGGAAAATATACCCGCCCGTTTCTGACTTAGCGTAAGCCTCAACTGGTAGCTGCAGAAGCGAGTCTGCGAGCTGCAGTTTTCAGACGCACTTTTAAGTTTCGGCTTCACGAGACGAAAAATATACTTTTTCTCTCACATGAAACTGAGGGAATGCCCGGGTGCAGCGGGAGACAAGCATGTGTCAACACTGTCAATTGATAATTCCCATGATATTTCCCATTCTCTACTTTCGTGATCTGGATGTTTGATTTTCCGACTTGACGTGAGATCGTCAAGTTAAGGTTGGTTACAGCAGACATGGAACAACCTTGTTTCTCATAGCGGGTGGACACAGCATATTTTGTGTTCCCCTTTGACGCTGATATGATGTGCAGAATACCGTTCCCGCAACCACAGGAGAGGAATTCTCGGTTCGGGATTTGATTTGCGTTGGGTTGCGTTGCGTTTGATGTTGTGTGGTACTGTTGGTGGTGGTGGTGGACGCTCACGATGTTCCATGGTCCAACTGCGGGGTAAGAAGGCGCAAGACAAGCAAGACCGGGACCTGTGCCCCTCACTAGAGAAAGCTTCTATGTCGAAACACAACCATTACCGAACCAACAATGCATTCACAAGTTCTGTGTCCACTCCATGCATATTAGTAACGAGTTTGAATGTTTGAAGAATGTTGGATCTGACATGTCGCGAATACAAGGTCAAAGCCAGAGCAGAGATTTCAGCGCACAGGATGAGATGCACTGCTCGTACGAGAAACTGGGGTTTTGACAGTGCAGGAACTGCCTCAATAAGAAAACAATGGACACTGTACAAGGCGGCCGAAGGACACCGAACTGCAACCGAGGACGGCATCTAGGGATACAATTTGGATATATCTCGAGCCGAGTGACTGCTTTTTCCGTAACTGCAAAGATGGCAGAGTTGTGTAAGGCACCACATACTTGCTCAAGGTTGTTAGAGATAACGTATGTTTGATTATCTCCGGTCCCGAAATTGAAGCTTTCAAGCAAAGCTACTCTGCAAGTAGTAAATGCAAGCATGTACCGTGGTGTATGTGTCTCCGGACATATATCCCCATTCTGCTCTGCTGAAGCAAGTGGATATGTGGGGGAGAAGCACGCCAGAACGCCCGCACGTAGGAGGCGTCTGTGGGACATTCAAGCTTACTATTCGAGACGCGAGGCACAGAACTGTCAGATTTGATAATTGTTCAAAAGTACTGGTTTCCTAATTGGGACAGGAAGGCTCTCCATCGGAGATCCTGAAGGATTCGAAGTGATTTGCTATCCTTGCAGCTGATATTTCTCCACGGTAAGCTCCAAGGTTTGAGGCTCGAATTGTTCTGGACAATGCCAAGAACAATCCTCGTCCGTCAGTTCATGATTTGGGCGAATGGGTTCATGGCTCGTTTCGCTCTTCTTATCTTACCCTGAAGCTGCCCGTCAATAGTCAAGGATGATCCGCCCGCCGACCGCGAATTCGACAGTCTGCGGCCGGATTGCGGATGCACGCGGCCCTGGATGAACTTAGATTTATTGAGAAGACAGAGCGAAGGAACGGAAAGATCGAGTCTAGTAAATGGTATGCATAAGGTTTGACCGGTCACGGACGGCGTTGGTGTTGGTGCTGGTGGACGAGGTGTGCACGGAGCACAACTATAAACTGCTTAGGGATATACTTTATCCTACCGGTAGCTTGTAGAGTATATTCGTCATTAAACATTCTGGAGCTTCAATTCGAAGCGAGCACTTTCTTGATTATTCTCGTGTTCTGAGACAACGATATTGCTTAGTAGTAGTTCTCATCTTGGCTTGTACCAAACTGGAGACGATGAGATAAGATCGCACCACGGCCTTGGCTGCGGGGTTTTCAGAAGCAAGATTTCAACATTTTGGGAGCGTCTCACGGCAGAATTTGGAATCCAATTGGAAAGACTAAGGTCGTATTGCAAGATCAAGATCTAGCTAGGCAACCTCCACACCAAAATTAAGCTATCTTACTCAGAAAATAAACAGCACATTCAGTCATAAATCATGAAATAATTTTCCGTGAATGCAGGACTCAAACCCCACCACCTCTTCCCCCCACCACTCATTCTCCACATCCACTGCATTGCAATGCCGTTGCTGCAAAAGTACCGAAACGGACGAAAAATGAAAAAGGTCGTGTGCCATGAACCAGAGGGGTCTTGACACCCTTAAAGCTTTCCTCGTCTGTATACTTCCACTGCTTGAGCGAAACAATTGACCGCACCGGCATCGGGATTTGGATGCAGTCATACCGTTACGACATACATACGTGCCTCGCATGCGCATCAATCAAAAACGTCCAAACTCCATGCTCCAACGCCAAGTACGAAGTATGTTCTGCAGAGATTTTCGCCGCCGTTGAGTTTTGACCACGACACAGATACAACAATGCCCAATGCTCATGCAGTATTCATGCGGTATTCATGCAAGGAGAATATATGCAAGCAGTTCTAAGTCAAGCATGTCCCGCGAGGTAAAGCACATTCTCCCTTACAGCGGATGTAAGGATGCCGCTTCCGGTATAGATGTACGTTACGACTTCATGCCAGGCGGCGGGGTGCGGGACGGGAAGATCGATGGAGTCGCCTTTCCGGACGTGGCCTGAGAGCATCAGGGCGGCGAGAACGGGGAGATAGTGGAGCGCGTATTCGATGTCTGTGGTACTTGTTAGATGATGTTGATTTTAAAAGGGCCAAGCTATGAGACTTACGAATTGGTACGGGGCCTTTGCCCAATTGAGGGGTGCTTTCGGTTGCAGGTATATCCAGACTGTTTCGCTGTCGAGTCTCTGCTGCAGATGGCTGGACGGATTGTCGTCGGACTCTGCTTGAGCGCCGCAATGGTCTTGGACTACTAGAGACTAAATCTGCTCGACTATTTGGTGCTGGTATGCTGGCTCGTAATTCTTCGATGTCGAATTGTCGCTGGATCAGGAAGGGCTTCCTCTCCTTCGCTCTTGGTGTGACTCTGGCACGTATCGTGACTTGACTCGAAGATGCACACTTGCTATCGTCCTGGAGTACAGCTAAGCTTGGCCGTCGTAGACCAACTGCGTTGACGAAAGCATCTGCTGTCGCTGACTTGCCAAGGTAGGCGTGGCCCCAATCTCTCAAGTGATCATGAGTGTACTGGAAAGGAACTTGACGAAGGACCTCTTGTGGTGTACCACACAAGAGATCTGACTTTGATTGCACTTCGACCTCCTCCTCAACCTCGTCACTCTTGATACTCTCTATCATATCCACATCATCACCTTGCTCCACCTTGATCTTTGGACCCGTCTCATCTCCCTCTGGCACCGTTTGAAGTTGTCGGCTCGGAGGTGAAAATGTAAACTTCTCAAGCTGTGCTGTCAACCCATCAGTTGAAGATACAACTGAGTGTCTGCGGGGTAGTTGATGTTCTTCAATTAAGATTCTACGCCTCTGTGATGCGTCTGTATTTGTCCCGATTGGCGTTGCTTGTTGAAGATAGTAAGCACGTGCTGCCACGATACTTGGGCTTGGGATCACTGGCGTCGATCGCCCCAGCGACCCAGAGATCTGGTTCGATCTCCTCCGTCCGGGGGTAATTGGCGTGCCGGGACGAACGGCGAGTGGCTGAAGATCTGTATGGTGACGGCGAGGAGAAGAGATTACACTCATGGCTGCCGCTGAGGTGCGTTGCACAGATGCTGACTGCGTGTCGTCGAATTTGGCGGCCCCGCACTGCACTGAAGTCTGGATCTGGTAATTTCGTGTTGACCAGCGTCCTTGAAGCCCGTGTTCTCGTACCGAATGTAACCTTAGGCGGATCGGCGGGTGTCGATACAAAGTCGTTGCTGTTCGAGCGTGGGGTACCTATACAAACGAATGTAGATCCTAGAAACTCCCATCCAAAATATGAGAACTCTGGAGATAGACATCTCCAGCAGCGAGGGTCCATATCCTAGATAACCACTATCAAGCTGAGACATACATTCCTGAGCAGCGAGGGGTAGCTGATGGGGGAAATGTTGATCAACATGAAGACAAAGAGGAAAGAACGTTTCGTCCATCCCTTACATATGAATCAACATCAACTTGCTAAAGGCTGCTTGCGGCATCGAAAAGACAAAATCGCACCATATCTTGAACTCGACGGTCCATCTCGGATCACCAGAGCTCTGAGTCATTTTGAGGCAGCCACAACGACAACGATTTGCGAGGAGAGAGATCGCTGGTCGCGTAAGAAGAGGACGTGTGGCCTCAACGGTGGAGGCTGCCTGCTTATACTGAAATCAAGGAAGTCGATGTATCGAGACGAATGAAAGAAAGGGTTTGCATCAGAAGAAGAGCTCAACATTTCCTGTGAGCCTCCCGCAGCCATTCCGTTCTTGAAACAGCCTTGTCATCTGAAGGTGAAGAGGGAGAGACACTTCCCACCGGACGACTGGCCCAAATTGAGGAATGCCTCATTCCCCACGATCGCGTACCCGTGACAGCCGAGACGTTCTCGGATAGCAACAGATTGGACCCCGAAACTGTTACCGGTGGGTATGATATTTGGTTGTCTAGATCGTGGGGAATTCTGAAGCTCGACAGTTCGCAAGGGCAGGGGCCTTGAGCAATGCAGCTTGGAGGGGTACGACCTGCATGTCTGAACACAAAATTTGAAGCTTTGAATATCAAATTTTTCCGGTCTGGTTTTGTATCTTTTGCCATCAAAAATGTCCAGATTGAGCTCAGGGTTGAGCTTGGTACTCCACAAGACTTCAATCTCCCAGTCATCAAAAGACATCGTATGAACTTCATCCAACAGAACAATACGAAAGCCAAATAGGAGAACAGCAGCCGATCTAATACTACAGAACTTGAAACAAAAACGAGGGACAATGAGCAAGTAAGAATTGGACATTGAAAATACGCGATCGAGCCAGAGACTTGCAAAGAGCAAGACCAACATTGCAGCTCGTGCAGGAGGCTGTGTCGTTTTTGGTTGCCTTGTTGAACATCCGAATGTATGTAGAGAATCCAAAGGAAGGTCGGGAAATCAGAGGAAGGAATTCAAAAATCTGTTTCAATATTGTTGAGAGCAGAAAGAAATGTTGAAGGAAATTTGCGCGGAGCGGAACCCGCCTTCCGAACACGAACATTCGCGATTTCTGGCATCTTCAAGGACACGACACGACTTCTCTTCTCAATGGGCAGGGCTCCGTCCCTCAACACCAATCCACGATGTCGCGAGCAGCTGAGCAAGCCATAAAAGCGAGCTACAAAGCTCTGAAAGAAGACTTTGTATCGAATCTCACAGGAGGAGATATCTCGGAGATCAACTATGTCACCGCTGTAGCTCCAGTATGCTTCTCCCGTCGATGTTTGGAATTCTGCTAATGATTGAAAGGCAGCAGTTGTTCTTTGGTCGGCTCTGCAATCGCGGCAGAATTTCTTCAGGCCGTATACTCCGATCGCGTTTGCAGTCGATTTCCTTCTCAATATCGGCGCGATTCTCCTGGCGACGACGCTGTATGCGAATACGCCTATCCTCCTGAGCATCCTCCTCATTGCGCCCGTCGCGATCATATACTCTCTTCCCAAACCTCCTACACCGAAGAAGGCCAAAGTGCCGCCGAAGCAGACGAAAGATGAAGCTCCGAATCCTCTGCCAAAGAAGCCGTTCCTTACCACATACCGAGGCGCGATGCTGGTTGTAACATGCCTAGCAATTCTCGCAGTCGATTTTCGTATATTCCCGAGACGGTTTGCAAAGGTTGAGAATTGGGGAACATCGTTGATGGATGTGGGTGTTGGGTCATTCGTGTTCTCTGCGGGTCTGGTTGCTGCCAGACCGATTTTGAAGGAGCAGTTGGCAGGGAAGACGACACCTCTGGGGACGAGACTATACCAATCGATTCGACACTCGATACCTCTGCTCGTCTTAGGATTCATCAGGCTATACAGTGTGAAGGGATTGGACTACGCAGAGCACGTCACGGAATATGGAGTACACTGGAACTTCTTCTTCACATTGGGGTTCCTCCCACCATTCGTAGCACTCTTCCAGTCTGCCTTCCAATTCATACCCTCATACGCCGGGCTAGCCATCCTCCTCGGAGCAGCATACCAAATCGCCCTCGAATTCACACCCCTCAAAGCCTTCGTCCTAATAGGCCCGCGAACAAACCTCTTCAACAAAAACCGCGAAGGAATCTTCTCCTTCATCGGCTACCTCGCCATTTTCCTCGCAGGCCAACACACCGGGATGTTCATCCTTCCCGCTCATAGTTCATCAGGCGCAACTGGCATCAAACAGCGCAAATCCCTCTTACTCAAACTCGCCGCCTGGTCCGGTATCTGGATCTTGTTATTCTTCCTCACCTTCTCCTACTCCTACGGCCTCTCCCTCGCCGTCTCCCGCCGTCTGGCAAACCTCCCCTACTTCCTCTGGATCGCAGCTTTCAACAATACCCAAATCCTCGCGTTCTGTTTGGTGGAGACGGTGTTCTTTCCGCAGGCGTATAAACATGGGCATTTAACGAGGAAAGAGGAGGATGATGTTTATAAGGGGTCTACGAGCAGGGTGCTAGAAGCGTTTAATAGGAATGGGTTGGCGGTATTTTTGGTTGCTAATCTGGGGACGGGGGTGGTGAATTTGACGGTTAATACGTTGGAGGTGGGGAGTTTGGGGGCGATGGGGATTTTGATGGGGTATGCGGTGTGTTTGACGGGGTTGGCGGCGGGGTTGGATGTGTATGATATTTCGATTAAGATGTAGGACTATGTAAAGTACAAAAGCAAGATGGGATGAAGATATACGGCTTCAAGAAAGACAGGGGAGCGGAGGCTTCTCCTGATTTCCGTTTGCTGCTCCCTGAATACGAATTGATATTCTCGGTTGTGCCTAGGTACCAGAACAAACATATCTTGGTAAAAGATAGGAGCGATGCGTGATCTCGGAATGGGTATTTCCCTTGGGCTGTAAAGGGGAGATGATCCGAACGGAAGAATAACACCGTTTCAATTCACCCGGTACGTACTGTACGTACCGATCCCTACCTCTCATCTTCTCCCCGAATCCCAAGAATCTGGACAGATCTCTCAACGAAACCTCCTCAGATGAAGAACGAGATGAGAAGCTGCAAGTCTGGAAGCACCCTTCTAGGAAGAACATTGTGCCTAAAAGAGACACGTTTCATCGATTTCAACCGATCCCTAGAAAAACCCTAAATGCTGTACCGAGAAAAGTTTATTGGGGATATTCGGATGAGATCTATGAAGTATGAGAAGAACGGACCGAGGTCGGGAGTTTGATGGACTGTATCTGGTTTTGGGGAGTTAGGAGGATATTTGGACTAAATGTTTGAATTGAGGTATGACTCTAAGGAATGTATTATTATACTTGACATTGGAAAGTTGGGACATCGCGAGGTATCAGGATCGAGTTGTGAACTCTGAACATTAAAAAAGTTGCATCTGCAGCTAGTATCCGCGATTGAGGCCGGAGAAAATTCCGGATGATTTGGTAGACTCAGAGTTGAACCGTCAGACTTCGAGGTTGTGGTAAAGTTCGCGATCATCATCTCAATTTCCTCAAACGCTCATCCCACATGCCGATCGCGACTCACTGCTGCAAGAGTAAGAGCACACAGTAGAAGGTTCCGGGCTCATCTCGATCGTTTGATCCGGTGCATATGCTGAAACCTCCTTCCTCGTTTATTCATGAGAAACCACGAGCTGCCAAAGCCGTACTCGGTACCACAACATACATCTCTCATCTCTCGAATTTTACCTCAAGCTTTCATTTCTTCAAGGTCTCTTGTCTCACTCCTCTTCATATGATTCTCGCTCACCTTCCTGTTCCTCCATCATCTAACCTTAGCCCCGCTGCATGAATCCCTCAATCTGCCCTCATTTCTCACTTGCCCAAAGCTTCTTTCGTGATACTCACCTTCTCGCTCTTCGCCATAAATGTTCCGGAACAAGAAAGCTAGAAATTTAAAAAAGCAGGCCGGTCAAACGAAAATACGATCGGCTCGTCGAGCGAGGATGAAAAGGGATTGGCTTCAGGTACGAAATCGGCTCGGTTGGGGGTTTTGGATGGAAAGGGGATGGTGCCGGGAAGGTGCATGTGAGGCTGGTTCTAGATCGCGGGTGTTGATTGAGGGGGTAAACGAAAATTGGAGGAAAATAGAGGGGTTGGGAGACTTCAGAAGTTCAGATGAAGGAGTAGGAGGGAAGGAGGGGAATTAGGGATTGATAGAATGTTGATGCGTGCAAGTTGGTAAGGCTTGAGTGGAGTCACGCCGAGTTGGAGTGACTCGCGAGAGTGCGGTGACATGACAGTGACAGCGGTGACAGATTCTTGGGAATTGGAGAGGGGCGGAAGGGACCGAGGATATTGCCTGCATCCCTACTGTATTTCCTCTTTCCATCTCTTCCAGGAGAAGAAACTCCACCGAAATACCAGATGAAAGTCCCGATCTCCAGCGCAAACAGAGACAAACGGAAACACACCAGTTTCGTCCGCATCTTGCTCTCAGATCTCTCCCCATCTTCCAATCTCCAAATCTCAAATAAGAAGATATAAATAGCACCCACACCGAAGATCCTCTCCTCAAGCATCGTCTTTTTACCCGGGTACAAGTTGATCATGATGCTCCATTTCGGTTGCGCCGATGCTGGGTGCCCTGTCCGTTCGCATATGGTACGGGATGTGATTGGTGCTTGAACACTTGCATATCCAGACGAACGCCTCATTTCCGATATCAATGCCTTATTTTTAAAATGGTCCTGGATGTGGATGACAGCATTGCTTTTGCGGGTGAGGGCGTCCGCACGAGGAATTGGAGGCTCGGCTGGATATATTAATTTTCTGGCGTGTGAAGGAGTTGACAGTGGGTGACGTTGGCGGATGGATGGTTTGAAGTTCGAGGTGGGGATTCAAGGTTGGGCCCAACGCGAGGTGTTTGCCGATGCGGTCAGGATGCGGTGCTTGGATGTGAAGAGATTCGCAAGTGGAGAGAAAGAGACTGGGCGTGATGTTATGCTTCGATGATGCTGAATAGACGTGCGGGTTTCATGGGAGATCCTGGCCTCGAGTGGTGTCGCCCACAGACGGTGGAAAGGCCGGGGGCACTTGATGGATGCCACGTCAATGCAAGTAAACAATGTTTATGCCATTGTTGTTTAAGCGCACCGTTTCTCGCTGCTGTGAGAGGTTGGGGATCGGAACGAGATCTGTACGCGGATGGGGAGAGAGACGCGTCTGACGAGACGGCGTGTTTTTGAATACAAGGAGATGTCTGCTTGGTTGGGAGTTCTTGCGTCTGCGCGAGTGGTGTAGGGTGGTTTTTATGGGGAGCGTATACCGAGTATCAATATCAGAATAAATGCATGAAGCACGCCGTCGTAGCATTTGAGAAGATTCTTTCCTCCTTTCTGACTCGATTCAGCGTGAGTCTGCCTCTTTTGTTCGCGGTCAATTCCTCAATTGAAAGGCCAGTGAAGCCACTCATCCAGGTGGGATTCGAGGACGATATACGTACCCAGGTCGACCTCGCCCATCACCCCACCATCAGCCACCACAACAAGCCTCCAAATCGGTTCAGCGGCCGCCATTGTTCTCAATTTTGAAGGAAGTGAGAAGTGGGATCATCTCATCGGGTCAGCCAAATCAATACTCTGTGCGAACGTCCACAATATTATATCAAACCGGACTTCTCCATCTCTGGGGGATCGAGGGCACAGCACATATCAGATCGTGAACTGGCGCAGAGGGTGTTTCTGTGCTTTGAACGACTTTATCCAGAAAACTTGGCTCTGCCAGCGTCATCCTGCTTCCATTGCTCCACGACACGACAGTTGGTGTTCCAGTAAGTCGTCCTCGTCTCAATAATATTTTAATGCCGACCCGATATTCGCGCAGGATCTCGTTGTCCTCGTCAGGCACAGACACCAAAATTCGCAAGGCTTCCACACCACACCCGTAAGGCCGCCACGGCACTGGTGCGTTCCCCTATTGTCCCTCAAACTTCGCCTAACCCGAAAGGAAATTACCAGCTCCAAGCACCATCGACCATTGATCGAATCTTGCGCAGTCGAACACGCTCCTGACTGGACAACACCAGCACAATCACAACCACAGACCACGCTTCTGCCGCTCCTTCTCGACTTTTCTCCAACATCAACACCGCCAGAACACCTCCAATCCGCCATCTACAGACCTTCCACTTCTGCGACAGTTGCCCCTTTGTTGTTGTTGTGATCCCGCCCGCTCTGATCGAGAAGAGACAGGACCCGGCCCCCGTTCAACGGTCAACCCGCGTACCGTATTTTTGTTCGAGCCCTCAATCAACATCCGCGACGACTTCTTTTATCAGTTCTGTGTGCTGCCAACAATCTGCGAATCTGCCATCGAAGAGTTCATCGCCAACAGCGCCGCACCATGGTAGCTGGAGCGTCTCATTGGTGACGCAGGCGATCAATTTCGCTATCACAAGGAAGTGAATTGGAGGACTGGATCTGCGACCTCCAGAATCAAGGCTTGCCAGTTCGACGGCGAGCAGGAAAAACATCAACTTTCGCACCGTCGAACAAATAATGTCTTCGGCCGCGCTCCAGGCCCAGCCGCATCAAACAACTACAGTCGGATCACATTCGCCAGTCGCAGCTACTTCATCGGGTCGTCCATACACTGGAGGCTCATCTCAGTCCCGAGACGGCTACTATACACAAAACTCGGCCAACGCGTCGCCAACAACAACACGCCGCCCATCGAGAAGACCCAGCGGCAATGGCGCAACAGCGACCCCAAACGCATCACAGACTCAGTATTACTCTCCGTCTGGCAGCACCCCGACCTCTGCGGTAACGAGTCGCTCCACGAATCAGCCATCATCCCCTGCTCAAGCCGGATATCCAGCGATGGCACCTGGCGATCATCAGCGCGGTGTTCCGCCAGTTGTCTCACCTCGAACCTCATCTAATCGGAATACCGCACATGCCGCAGCTGCAGCCGCAGATCGGTCCCGAAGAACGGGCCACAGCGAATCCTCGAATTCTCCACGAGCCGCAACAGGTGATGGATCACAAGATAGGGTGGATAGACAGCGAAGCAATGGGAATACACAACAACCGAACGGAGGAGCTGAAGATCCCGCTTTAGCTGCTGCAAATGCTGCTGCCCGATCAAGGAGAAGAGCGCAACAAGCTCAAGGGGACGCCTTACCGCATCGACCGAGCGGTAGTCGAGAACCTAGATCCTCCGCATCTGCATCTGCGGTGCAACGACAAGCAATGGCCACGGCCAGTAATTCCGGGGGGCAATGGTCGGAAGGCCCATCAAGGGAAGCCAGCGAGGTATTGAATCGAGTGGTTATCAGCAAACCCGAGGTTGACATCGAAAGAGAACGTGAGCGAATGGCAGAGGCTATCCCGTCTTCGCCAGCATCACACCGAGCAGCACCTGGTCAACTGGCTGTAGTTCCGAGCGACGGCGTGGATGATACCGGTCGTGGAGGTAGCAGAAGCCGGCACGATCATGCTGCCAGTACAAGCACCAGAGAGAAGAGTACCAAATTCGGGGAATACTTCCTGGGCAATACCTTGGGTGAGGGAGAGTTTGGCAAGGTCAAGATGGGGTGGAAACAGGAGGGTGGTGTACAGGTAAGCATGATGTGGAGGATGCTGGGATCATAAACTGATAACTTTCAGGTCGCTATTAAGCTCATTCGAAGAGACAGCGTTGGCACGAATCCTACCCGACTTGCGAAGATCTATCGAGAGATCTCCATCCTCCGCGAAATCTCACATCCTAATATCGTTCACTTGCACGAGATGGTGGAAACTCCAAAGCAAATTGGTCTTATCCTGGAATATGCTTCTGGCGGAGAGCTTTTCGACTACATTCTTAACCACCGATATCTGAAGGACCAAGCGGCTCGACGTCTGTTCGCCCAACTCGTCTCCGGTGTCGGATACCTACACAAGAAGGGCATTGTTCACCGAGATTTGAAGCTTGAGAATCTGCTGTTGGATCGCAACCGGAACATAATCATTACCGATTTCGGTTTTGCCAACACCTTCAACCCTGATGACGAATTAGGAGATGAGATCGAGTACAACCTTTCGAGTAGAGACTTCGTCAAGCGGATGGAGCTTGATAAGATTCTGGAAGGCGGCCATCGCAGAGGTGATCTGATGCAGACCAGCTGTGGTAGTCCTTGTTATGCAGCTCCAGAGCTAGTTGTCAGTGATTCATTATACACTGGCCGCAAGGTAGACGTCTGGAGTTGCGGTGTCATTTTGGTACGTACTGAATATTCCTGTGTCTTGGTGTCTTCTATCATACAAAGTAGTGGGGTCAATACTTGAAATTTACTACTCTAGCAAATGGTTGTTCTATGCAGAGTACTTTGCTAACCGAAAACCAGTACGCTATGCTTGCAGGCTACCTTCCATTCGATGACGACCCAGCCAACCCCGAAGGCGATAACATCAACCTACTCTACAAATATATTGTCTCCACTCCCCTCACCTTCCCCGAATATGTAACACCCCACGCCCGAGATCTCCTCCGCCGAATCCTCGTCCCCGATCCACGAAAGCGCGCAGACTTGTTCGAAGTTGCCAGGCATAGCTGGTTGAGCGAATACTCCCACGTTGTTGGCTTCATCACCAGCACAACAACCACAAGCAAGGATGTCGCTACAACCACCGTTGCCTCGGAGGAAGAAGAAAGTGGTCCTCTACTCGGAAGAAGTGCTTCAGTCAGAGAAGCGTCCAAGTCCTCGAAGCAGACTGCACCCGGCGAAATGTCCAGAAAGCATGGTCATGTTGATCCTGAGGCTGCAGAGACACACCCCAAGCCATCGAAGGACAACAAACGCAGAACAGTTCAGGTCGAATATGTGGCTCCTAGGTCGCAAACACAACGTGGCGAGCCATCAACTTCGGGTGCCGCTGCTCCAGCACCAGTAGTGTCAGGGTCGAGGACAAGAGCAAGAGCCGGAAGCCAAGGTCCTGTCGAAGTCCAGTCTACTCAGCCGACAACCAGGAGACAGGTTTCAACAGAGAAGCCATTGCCCCAAGACCCGCCATCATCCCAATACCCTCAAGGAAGACGTCCCTCCGCTTCTTCGTCCAGACAGCAAGGCATGCCACCACCTACGCGACCTGGTCGTGATGTTCCTCGATCCGCGTCTGAGACTAACTACATAACAGCTCACGCCCCTCCACCTGTCTCGGCAGTCACAAGACCGACCACCGGTGGTTCCATGACATCTACAGGCAGCAGATCTGGATCGTTAGCATTGAGAGATCGAGGTTCGTACAGCCAACCTGCACCGCCAAGTGTAGCTGGAACCAACGCCCAAGGTCGCATGACGCAGCCAAAGAACGGCACTAATTATAATATCTCAGCGCCTTTGATGGATCAGGACCAAGCAGAATTTGGCTATCCCAGCGCGAGCTCTGGTCAACAGGTTCCTGCGAAGTTTGCACGAGTTGCAGGTTTTCCCGAAGGAACAGCCGCCGCCCCAGACAAAGGGCACAAGAGATCCAACACTATCGGCGGTATCTTCAGTCGAACGAACTCCCTCTTTGGCGGCAAGAGGAACTCCGAGCAACTGGAGAAGCCAGAGAAGACGAAGAAGTACCCTCCCGTCAGTATGTCTGGAGCTGTTGCACACGACTCTCCTCGCCAGTCTATAGATTCTCGGCGCTCGATATCTTTCGGCTTTGGCAAGAAGAGAAGTGGAAGCATAACTGGTGGGTCACAAACCACCACTCTCCAGGACAAGCCACGCCGATTCTCTCTCCTTCCAGCTTCGTTTTCGCTGAAAGCAATTGGCATTGGCAAGGAGTATGGAACCCCAGGTGCTCCTCCCTCCAACTATAGCGACTACGACCGTGATGCCTACACTCCTCCACCTCAGACTGCCCGAACAGCTGAGAGCCGAAACATCAGTGGTGTCACAGCCACTCAACCATATACCTCCGACGGCGTCTATGATCGCAGCCGTGACAGTCCTCGACAGGAGCGAAGAGCTGGCAATACCTCCAGCCCAGCTCAAGCTCGATACAGGTCTCAAGGAGTCCCGTCTGGCGCTCCACAGCAATTCCTTCCTCCGATGAACTTCCGTCAAGGCGAATCCGCTTTGAACACCGAGTCCGAGTCTTCCTTGAACGAAACCATCCAGGCCAGGAAAGCTGTGTACCCCGAAGGCTTCAATTCGTACAATGATGGGCCTCGGAGACAGACGACGGGACAATCACGCAGCAGCGCGAGGCAGGGTGTGCTCCAGAAGAACAACCGGAAATTTACCGACGCATACGAGCAAGAGGCCAACAATGGGTATGGACCAACCCACTCCGACCACGCCGGTAGCAGTGGAGCAGCAAGAAAGGTGATGGACTTCTTCAGACGAAGAGGGCGCGATAGAGGACAATGATTTTGAGATCATGTGTTCTAGCTAAACACCCGAGTATATCGATACAATACGAAACAGTACGGAGATGTCAGCAGTAATAATACTGTCCGCCAGGGACAGATGTTGGATTCATCCGGAGAGAGGGGCAGAATCACACTCCGCACAACTGCGCTTGCTTTGGCTTTGGCGTCTGGGCGGGAACCTTTGCTTCGAATTGTTTGCGTGCTTCTTGGAGATAAGAAAGATGGCGGGGTTGAGCTGTACGCTCAGTGCACTTCATATTCCGGTGAAATTGGAGTTGGAGTTTCTGGTGCGAATGGGGGGTGGTGCGGTGTATTGATTCAGCACATCTTGTCATATTGTATTTCTTCAAAGTGCCTCCAAGGCGCTGTGTTGAGGAGAGAGATGGATGAGGGGGGTGAGGGGAGGGAAAGCGTGAGTGCATAAGGTGTGAGTTGAGAGAGAACCTTGTAATAAATCATATTTTCATTTTCGTGTTGATTGTTCGTTGAGATTCCCTTTGTT
>FJOG01000005.1:2272327-2287817 GCA_900073065.1 Phialocephala subalpina
GCGTGGGCGTGAAGCTGGTGGGAGAGTTGTAGTTGGGCTGTGGAAGGAGAGATTTGGAGTGGGCAGGGGAAGGGGATGCGTTGAGTAAAGATACAGGAAGGCAGAATGAATGACAAGAATATACCCACTCCAAACCATGATTCCCACTTGGTTTTGATTGATGTGACATTTGGCAAGTGCCTCCTTTCTATTGTGTCAATTTGCGTTTGCTTGGTACCGAGTTCATCTCTCATGCTGTGTTCGTTGCTTTCCTTAGCTTCTTAAATACTGCAATGCTCCCATCGGTAACAATCTTCCCCATATTACCACCAATCACATGCAGTGTTTCCGATACGAAAGAGGCGTAAACGGCCGACAAAATAACATTTCAAGGTGATGTCTCGCCAAAAAACATTTGGGTTACACAAGAACGGTATGGTCCCCCACCATCACAACGAGCCGATGCTACCTCATTGGCCTGTATCAAGCCACTCGCAGCCCCGAACTGGCAAGGTGCATTTACTGAGCACCTGACCTCCCATATCTTGGTGAGGCTGTGATGCTACGACCGTCAACAACACTCCAGATTAACCCTTCATCTCCTCATGATTTAGGTCTGATGAAGGAAGATTTGCATCCAACCGTCGTCGAAAACGCACCACTTTCAGGTTAGCATCGATGGAGGCTGCAGTCACGAGGAGACTTGGTGGGGGAGGTGCAGGCTACGAGGCTCTCGAACCACAAGGCTCTATTGAGCTCAGTTCCACACCGACATCCCTGGGGCCCAACAACCATGAAGGAGTATTCGCAGTCAATCCAATTGATCCGGATTTGCGATCAGTGTCAACCCTCATCAATTCAGATGCTACTACGTCTTTGGGTACCTCGGCCATTGTTCGGGCAGCAGTTGGCTCCCAGAATGAAGTGAGCGAAGACAACGAGCTGGATTTAAGTCTTCGACCAAGATCAGTTCTTATCAACACAGATGCAACAACCTCTTTGGACTCCCGATCACTGTTCAGGCAAAAGGCAGCCCCCTTGAGTCAACGCCCAAGCAATCTGTGCCCCGAGTTCAAACTTCGGCCCCCAGGCATGTTTCTTGGGGAGTCTCCTGGCAATCGCCACTGTTCATCATCTCGACCCTCATCACCGGTCTTGTGCCGCATCGACTTTCAACATTGTCCCAATTTCGCCACCTGTTCAAAGCTTGGATTGGTCATATAACCTAATCTTCTATGGCCCTTCCGTACAATGCAGCCCAGCAAATAGCACGCAGCAGCTTGCCTTTGACGATATTATGCACATGTTCGAAAGCAATCAGGACCCCACGTTCATTTTCTCCCAGGTCAACGATTCTTATTGGGATCCCTTTAAAAATTGGCTTCTCTTCTCTGCTTGGACAAACTCGATAACTAAGCAAAACGCACCAAATTACTGGGTCCCTATCTGTTCCCAGGATACTTGTCCGCTTGATCCTTTCCAGTTATGGATACAGACGTCCACTTCAAGTCTAGTATGCAATTCTGTCAACTCGTCATTCGATATTACCATAGCATCTATCAATGGAACTCAGCACGTCATCCAGCGCGAGATCGCTGTGGTTGGAAAATTCATTCTCGACCCTATATTTGAAGCGCTCATCGACCCGAATGTCAACCCGGAGAGCTTCAACCGCACTAGTGTGGACGTATACCGTTCTCACTTCTCTGCACTGAGCTCACTTCTGATCGGGAATCTGTCGACAGGCCTTTTTATCAATGGGTCGGGTTGGTCCAATGGACAGAGGATCACCGTTGCGAGCAATATCCTTTCCACAGGTCTGTCAGGATGCGACGATATCCAAAACAGCCCTTTCAAGAACCTCTCGATCGAACTCCATGTGGTAGGAGTCGACTCTGCATATGCTACTGCTTTCCCGACTCGACCTGGGATGTGCAGAAATGGATCCCTTCTCCGAGCTATCGAAGATCTTGCTAATAATATAACGTTGAGCTATCTGAGTTCTGCTGATCTTACCAATTCTAACACGACGTTCCGTAACATTACCACTTCGAATACTGTCAGTTTGTACGAATACAATCCTCGGTATCTTCTCCTTTCATATGGGCTTGGCTTTCTATTCGCGTTGGTTGCTGCGGCTGTTAGTATCTATGCAATGATTGATAATGGAGTCTCACATTCCTCGGCCTTCTCCGCTATCGTAGCTACGACCCGCAATTCCGAGCTGGATTCTCTTACGAGAGGGGCATCACTTGGAGCGGAGCCTCTACCTGCAGATCTTCTGAAGGCGAAATTGAGATTTGGACCTTTGCTGAACAACGATGGTTTTCCAGACGGTGAGGGACGACATGGGAATGAGTCCAAGACCGTACCGCATATTGCCTTCGGATTTGAGAAAAGCGTTGGAAATTTGAGGAAGGGAACAAAGTATGAGTAGATGGGGTCATTGAAAAGCCGGAGAACTGAGAGTGGAGTTTATTATACTACAAATGCAGCCAGTCATCCCATACCTCAAGCTTTCAAACACTATCCACGATGACAAGTAATCCCAAATGGGAATGTTCTCATAGCATTTCCCATTTCCGTCTTTGGACCTGACCAGTCGCCGCTCCAACCTGAGCCGAGGATGGGCGTTCCTGAGTCCTGTCTGAGCATCCCTACGAAAGCAACGCTTCGGACTCTCACTCCGGACTATTGAAAGGACCAACCAGAGAGCTCGAAAACACCCACTCTGAGCCCTTACAGCGCATCACCAGGGCTCTAAGACAGCGTCAAAGGGTCTTGTAAGGATTTATGCCTTGGCATATCAAGGTTTGAGAGCTTTCTTGACTCTTCCGAGGAGCTTTCGAGTACTTATAGAGGCCCTTGTCTTTCGGGATGTTAAGGGTCTACTAGCAACCAGCACACATTTAAACATTCCGAGAGACAAAGGCCTTTAAAAGTGCTCGAATGCTTCTCGCTTGCAAGCTTGGTGGCTAAAAGTTGACCGTTTGGCTGTGGATTTAAGAGATAAATTTTCTTTAAGTCCTTTTCTCTCCTTCATTCCTTTCTATCTACAATGTGAGTGTAAGTCCTCTTTCTCTCCCTATTTTTCTCAACTTATAATTGACTCTTAAACAGGCACGCTCACAGAGGATAGAGATTGGGAGGATTGGGAGGACTGGGAGGACTAGCTGACTGGCAAATAGATTGTTGGTTGACTCTTAGGAAATGGGAGGAGCTAGCGTGGCTGGTGGGAAATGACGAGTGGATCCGTTGATATCAATGCACGTTTTTTATAACACATAAACCTCATCCCCCCCCGCCATTCCAAGTAAACTTGTATAATTTCCTCTTTTGGCACTTTAAGACTCGTTGCCGCCCTCACCCAAGTAAGTCGCGCGCCTCGGGTAAGCCAATACTATCTTAGGTAAGCCAATTTCACTTTGCTCACCCGGCTTTACTTGTTTCTATATAATATAATTAATCGAACCCTTCTATTATACCCATTTCTAACTCGCAATTAGAAAAAGTCTAAGTAGTATAATTTACTCTTATAAAATTGGAATTAGAAATAAAATACTTATAAATACTTTTCTTTAATATTTTTATTATTATTTTTCTTTATTTTTTTATTATTAATTATTAATTTGATATTTATTAATTTGAAATTCTAATTATATTCTTATATAATTTATTTTCCATTATTAATCCCATTATATTTTTATAATTATTTCTTTTTTTATTCGATATATATATTATTTTATAAGCCTTATAAAAACGTTTTTATAAAAAGTTATAAAATCTTTGATTTTATTAAAAGAAAACTTTTTATTAATATTTTTAAAAGTTATATAATTATATAATTATATAATTATATAATTATAAAATTATAAAGAAAATAAAAATTTAATATTTTAAATAATAATATTTTAATATTTAATAATTTTAATATTTTAAATAATAATATTTTAATATTTAATAATTTTAATATTTAATAATTTTAATATTTAATAATTTTAATATTTAATAATTTTAATATTTTAAATAAAAATATATTTAAAAAAAATTTATAATCGTAATTTATAATATACGTAATTATTTATTAATTAATAATATAATAACAAATTAATAATTAAATTTTAATTTATTTATAAATATAAAATAATTTATATAAAAAATATATTAATTTTTAAATTATAAATAAAATGAAATTTTAATATTCTTTAGTAATTTTTTTAATATTATATAAAAGAGAAAATCTTTAATAAATTAATCAAAGAATCGTATTTAATACTTTTATTAAAGTTTAAAAGGGTGTGCATTTGGTGGGTCTATACATTAACAATGGAAATCGGTTAGGTTTTAAGCCTGAGGCACTCAGACATTGTAGTAGGATAGTATTAACTAAGTCCCTGGATCTTTGGGCAAAATCCTACCCCGCTGCAGTAGAATAGCACGTGGAATCCCAAACACAGCTTCAACACTAGCGCGCGTACGCTCATTTCTTAGTGTTGAAGGGGATTGGAAGCCTAGAGGCTAGTACGAATGTGTGGAATGAGTCATGTGAGTAGTGAGTCATGTGTGTGCAACTTGCACGTGCTAGCTCAGTAAGGTCGGAGGAATGGACACCGCTGTAGTATTAGTATAGAGATCTGTCCATACGACACTCAGTAGTTAAGTCAATGTATTCAGTCAGTCCTTGAACCTGTCAAAACTTGGTACAAGCAATCTACATGATCGTTCCTCGGCTTCCATCAACTATTCCGACACTCTCTTGGCAATGACGACCAAACCGCAAGTTTACGCTCAATTCACTGTCACATCCGGATGTCTCTGCTACGGCGCCCTCCATAACATCTGGCATGGTGCTACAAGCCCAATCCAGCAATTTCCCACCTCTGTGGCCCGGCATGCCGGCGGAACTGTTAAAGCTCAAATCTTGCAATTCAATGTTACTGCAAAGAACGGGACATGGAACGCCTTCCAGCTTGTCGCGAAAGGTACGGGTCGTGTCTGCGCATGGTTCGTGTGTTATTCCAACGTCGACCCAGAAGTGGAAATCGACAAGATTCTCCGCGTCTCGGGCTCTCCCTATGAATATGACAGTGGAAGTCAATTTAACAACGAGAATACGGCTGCGGAAGCCGTGTTTGTCATTAATCGATACGACTGGGGTTATTACGATAACCGCGGGAAGGAAGAACTTGGTATCGACGATGAGGTCAACATTGAGAATTTCGATACACAGGTGTTTGGTGAAGGAGCAGGACTCGTGGACTTCGGAATCGCGAAAACAGAAGTTCTGCAGTGGCAAAAGAAGGAACGACATGAGATAGACACCCAGCCCGGTGGAATCTGGATGTTTATTCCGGGTGGTGAATACATGTTTGGTCGTTTTGGGTTCGACGAGCTCCGTGTGGCAGCAAGATCATTCATATTTTTTACGACATACACCGACTTCACTAACACAACCTTTGTTGGACTGGACAACACGCTACGCATATTTGAAACCGATGAAGAAAGGTTTCAACACCGCTTGCGCGAAGGCTACAACTTTGAGGGCTTTGGTACATTGGACCAAATGATGAATATCTTTGGGAATTCAACAGTCCTTCCTGCGGAATCCGAATACCTGGGACCTTATGACAGCTATGAGTATCTTGTTCAGACCACCGACTTTGAAGCTATTCTTGATGGTATACGACTCATGCCGCAAAGGGTAGAGATGAAGCTCAACCGATTCGTTGACCCTTGGAAGGAAAAGTGTTACGCCTGTCTAAATGAGATTATAATGGGCTACTTGGAGCACTTCATCGCACCTGTGTCATCCTGTGACACTGTTGCCGCAGCTGCCGCCTCTTTGTTTCCCAAACAGAACGAGGACAGGGGTGCGGATAGGTACATGTATTCATTCATGATGGAGCCTCATTTGAACCTGATTCCTGGCTTTGATGATCGAGGGGTGGAAGGCAGGATTAAAAGCTTCCTCACCCCACGGTGCGGAGACGATAGTTTGGTTAAGGACGACAAATTCATTGCTGGAATCCGGGCGTGTATCGCGTATCTGCTCTCTGAGGTGTTGGAGCTGGCGAGCAACCATAGTCTAGATTCCAGAAGGAGCGCGATTGTCCCGGAGGATGTACGGCTTGCCGTATTCAATGACGTTGAATTGCGAGGTCTATTTAAGTATTCTAGGGTTTTCTGGAAGGGAAACAATCAGACTTCTCAAGTAGCTGGATTTTCTTATACCACAGAGCCTGCCCGAGCTGCTGAATGAGTTGATGTCACTTCGATAGCAAAATCCATATTATCATATACCAAGCTCTCGGCTCTTGTGACTGAGAGCACGATTGTGCATGATATCTGGCGCCACGTGCCGTCCCTCTTGAAAGTCAAGAAAGGCAGAGCTATTGTGTGAGGGGTGATTCAAATTTGCTGGCAAGCTCGGCCGAAGTTGATGCGAGCCGTAGAGCGAACACTGTAGACAGCATTGCCAAAGGCCTCCCAGGCCTCCTTCGGCGGGGTCATCTTTAGCGAGAAACCCCTAAAAATGCCCTCGGTTAGACTAAGTGCCACTGAGGCAAATTCCTCGACATGATTTTTCACAAAAGAAAACCCCTGTAAGTACAAATACTATGGCCGTTAAAATTTGGGATATCTAGAGCGTTTACAAAGTCTTGACAACAACATTGACTATGAAAACAACGCGCAAGGGAACTTCCGTAGGCAAAGCTGCAATCTCGGTTAACACCCCCACGAAGCACACTTTAACTTGTGATGAAGACTTTAATCCTGTGCTCTCTCTCTTCTCCGACGGCGTCTCTCGTAAAGATCATATTCCGGAGGCTGACTGCCACCCTCACTTGGCTGCTGCGTTGAATGAGTCGAGTGGTTGCGAGATCCAGACTGCCGGCTCCAGGACGATGATTCACTTCTCATGCTTCCATGATCGTCAGCGTTTGAACCCAGTCCACTGATCGATCCGTAGCCTGAGTCCGCTCTACTTCGAGATCTTTTCCTGGGTTTGCCTGGTCTTTCTTCGGGTCCTCTGTAGCAGGTCGGGGGGTAACGTTTTTCTTCCACACCTGGTCTCCGTGGTCTGGGACGCTCATCGGCATCCTCAATACCGGAATCGTGGTCAATCGAACGTGACCTACTTCGTGTTGGACTGCGGTACTGCATTCGATCCTCGTGCGGATGATGAGTCGGTCGTAGGTGAGGCTGAGTTGGTCCACGCTCTGCTGTTGGATGGAAGCGTATAGGAACATCATCAGGTCTTTGACGTCTGAGAGGCTGTGGAGCTTCTTCAACAAAGGAGTCATGGCCAATTGAGCGTGGTCTGCCTCGTGTGTTGTGTTGCTGCCTTGGATTTTTGTGCTGATGGTAACTTGACGGTGGGGGTGGTCGAATGGGTCCACGCTCTTGCATAGGCTGTTCGTGCAAGAGAACACCGTCACGTCTTCTGACTGACAATGGTGAGTGATTATACATAACGTCGTCTTGTACAAGGGCGGGAACAGTTTGATGCAATTGTGTATGCATCAGTCCTTGGCCCGAACCTTCTGAGTGATGATGATATTGCCGTTGATGTTGATTGTTCCGTGGAGGCTGTGGGCGAGGGACGGGTGGTGGGGTACGTGGATCGGTATAGAGAGACTCTTGTACGATACCAGGGAAGCTTTGAGGCATCTGCACGCGAGCAGGTGCTTGTACTGGTTGTTGTGGCTGATCATAATATTGTGGGTTGTAGTTGTTTCGTGGAACTTGTGGGTGGTCATCGGGTGACGGTTGACTGTAGATAAAATCTTGCACAGAAATTGGAACCGTCTCCGGTATTTCACGACGAGTACGTGTCTGCGTTCGCAGTTGATGATTCTGAGGCCGAGGAAGATTTTGTGGTGCTGGTCGTTGTGGTCGAGGAAGGGAGCCTGTAGACCTCGTCCCTGCAGTTGTCGGGTCATCAAGTACATCCTCCGCAAGATTTCCCAGTCCATTAAGGTCGATACCGGCCCTCCTCATCCTTTGGTATCGAGAATTTCTACTGCGTCTTATACGACTAAGGTGCCTTCGTAGATCATTCTTAGACTGGATCTCTTGTGATCCTCGAAGGATATCTTGCTCTGTGATCTGCGCCGGGATGTTACTTGGACTTCGTGCCCTTACTTCTTGGCTCACCGTCCTGAACGCATGTTATTATCCGGGTACTCGAACATCAGGACTAGAGAACCTACAAGTGCAAGGTATTGAGAGCAATGCTATACCAATTTTCACAATCTTCTAACCGATCCCGGTACCTTTCTATTTTATTGAATCCCGCCGTCATAGCGATCCAATTCATGAACCGAAAACTTCCTTTATTCCGAAACCTCAGGTGAAAACGGGCAATGTCGTCACCGAGTAGCCTACAGTACTGTCCAAGGGCGTGAATGATATCCGAAAGATTTCTAGGGACTAGACCTCCTAGTCTTCGTAACGTACTTCTCACCTCATCTATAGTTTCATTCAAATAACGAAGCTGTCTTCTCAACTCTCTAGCCTCCTCTTTTGAGGATATGACATGTTGGACGTTCCCAATTACTCTCGCAAGCTGTATCCCCGCCCCTAGGATACCGAAAGTCAAAGTACTACTCTATTTATCAGTAAAAAAGAAGATTATCCAAGATCGATGTACACTTACATTGGATCCGTCATGATAGAACAATCGACATTCAGCTGCCACCGAGCCTCGTCCCGGCCAAACCTCAGGCAACACGACGACACCCAAGCCTCGCCGCAGGCCTAGCCTTGAGCAAAAGTATAGTATATGAGCGTCGAAATCACCGTAAAGTTTAAATATTGTCCCGGCCTAGCCAGGGCATATTCTGACTGAACAGCCCAAGAACAAAATTGGCAAAATAGAAAAGTCAAGGATCTCGTTCTTGATCAAGGGATATGAACTCGTAACATTCCAGAAGGTCAAGTTGCACAGCCTCCTTCGTCAAGCATGGCTTGTTTCCCGGCAAGTTCATAGGAACGCCATGTCTCAGCAACGAGGCTGAGCTAGCCAAGTTCGAGATCATCACACTTCATGTATGCACGTTCCAGCCTCGCTCGAGGAGACACTGGTCCACGTCTCCTGCATGAACGCTATGGAGGAATTGAGTATGCAAGGTAATCGCCCGCGAGCCTCGGTGAAGAGGTCGAAAGTAGGTTCCGTGCACTTGCTATTGGTGATGCCCGGTTCCTAGTCAAGTCTCTCGCCCTACTTTATTCTTCGTGGTGGTGGAGCAGCAGTTGGAGGTGACATTGACTGTGCCACTAAAGTACGAGTCCCTATCTTCATTTGCTGTATGGCTAATGTCGAGAAAGTCCCTATCGTATTGAATCCGCAAGGCTGCATCGTCACGAACTCTTATTGGTTGGAAAAGCTGACACACAACCCAGGAGTTCTACATTGTCACTCTTGCTTGTTGAAACATCTGTGAGCGTGATCAATGCTTTGGAATTTGCCTGAGATGTGACAGGAGCCATTGAGTCTTGTTGTCTATAGAGAACAGATAATGAAATGGACTGCCTCTGAGAGAAATAGCAAGCAGCGAAGATATGGCTGGTGCCACCCCTCGGTTAGCGATTAGAACCTGAAGCTTACAACGCACGTATTCTCCCCTCTTCTACCGGCGCCTGTACTTTGCTGTTACTTTCCTTCAATACTATATCCACTCATCAGACTCTTCGGGAGCCTTCTTCCTGAACAGCGGAACACGTCGCGAGGCAACATCAGCCCTTTTGGTATCGTCCGCCCTACCATCCAGCATTGACTGCCAGTCCTGAGCCGGACCGTAGTATCCACTTCTGCGGGGCCTCTCTTCGCTCCTCCTTCTCGACCAAATATTGCTGAATCCCGTCCAGAAATTTCTCAACTCGCCTGCCCAAATCAGACAGAGAGTGATGATGATGAAGGTAAGCGGAATTGCGGTCACCCAGAAGACCCATTGCGTGAGTTCCATATTACGGACATCGTTGACGTTCATGCCGAGGATACTAGCCACTGTACTCAAGGGAAGGAAGATGATTGTAACGATCGTAAATGCGTAAACCGCTGCTTCTTGGCGGTCTTTGTTATAGTCGATATTTTGAATGTTCTGTGCGAGAGGGTTCTGGTTAGGTGGTCGTTCCAACAAGAGAAAGGGATCAAACATACTCAGGTTTCAAGTTCAGAAGCACGAATATACATGTCCTAGAATGCGCGAATCTTTCGGTCAACTAACGATTGGGTCTCTTGGATGAGCAGTCCCTGGACACCACTAGGATCGGTAGGATCAAGATGAGAGCCAGCAAGGTGCGAGCTCTCGACCGTGGTCAGCCTGTCCGGTCGGTCCACATAGTCGCTTCGAGCCCGCTCGGGATCATAGTCGCTTCGATTACTTTCTCGCGTTCGTGAAACATACGAAACCTCTGGAGGCGCAGCATATGAGGATCCATGTTCTCGATAAGAGGATCTTTCAATTTGAGATGGCCTAGGAAGCTCGTTTGCACAATACGGAGCTGCTGGCGGTCCGCCGCGAATTGCTCGTCTTTCGGTGGGTTGAGTGAGCAGTTTAGGGTATGTGAGAATGCGACTTTGATGCATCAAATTATCTAAGATGACTATGATTTCCTGTTTGAAAGAAGTGATCTTGTCCTGATGACCTCGATCTAAAGGGTTACTCTCGATGTTTGACTCCTACGAATTAATGAGCCTTGAAATGGTACAGCATTGAAACTGAAGGGGAAGGGACGAACAAGAATGCTCAGATATTCTAGGTACGTATCGCTGATGTCCAGAAGCTGTGTTTTTGTGGATGGTGTAATATCCCCTAGAAGTACCAGATTTATGAGAGACACAATGTCGGAGGGCATGAATGCAGATCTTCTCACAAGGCTCAAATGGGCTATGCCACGGACGGATTTTCGCGTGCCTTCACTTATCAGAGAGCTACAGATGTCGCTCTGCACTTCAAACGCCGCGATGTGCCTGTCCTTGACACAAAACGGAAGAGCCATTAAAAGATGCAGCCATGCTCTTGGGAACTCTTCGGATAGCTCGATTATAGACCTATTGGAAGTGGTTGCTTCAGAAAATATATCTTGAAATAAATTGTCTCTCGAGTAACGCTGTCAAGCCAAGTGAGAATTCCTATTAGGTGTCGTTATTTGCGCAGAGGCCGAGCGCCACGGGAGAAACTACTCTCACCGTCCTGATTGGCGGTAGACTCTTTGAAGGAAGAAGACTTGACTGGGGAGATTGCCTAGTTCATGTGTTAGCTTGATGAAAGCCCCAAAAGTCAGCTAATTGATTAAAAACTGAGAAAGTACTCGATCACCAGTAGTCCACTGGAAGACCGACGATGCTTCTCCGATTGATATCGGGAAAGGAGATCAACGCAGAACTATAATAAAGGAAGACACGTACCATTATCAGGCTATAGATCGCGCCCCAGAGCTTCCCCACTGTATGGCCATCGAAGCAAGAGGGCAGAAAGAATGAGAATAGTAGCTCTGCCCTATATACGACGTCAGCCTGAATCTCGTAAATCTTGCGGTATTCGTCGTCTTGTTCTGCTAAGGCTATGATTTTGTCCTCCTCTTTCCCAAGAAAAGTGTACACCTCTTTCCGGGAATGCTGGGGGCATTCTTTGTAGGCTAGATTCTCGACGAAGCTAGTGTTGCGTTTGAGAAAACGATCCATTTCCTTGAGGTCGCCTTTTAAATTCAGTTCCGACATATTCCCATTTTGAAGATTTTCCGAGTGGGTAATCACTTCTTGGTCAGGCCACGTAGTACAATCGATCTGGTTCATCCAAGCAAATACGTGAAAAGTAGGTTTCTTGGTCACAGGCTGTTTGACTTTAAGATCAGCTGGTTGGTTCTTACCGGCTGTATCTGGATGCAACCTAGAAGACTTTGTAGTTTCAACATCAGTTTGAACAGGCGCCGTGCTACGTTCTGCAGCTGATGGATCATTTTCGGTGCGTTTGATTGTCGGTGAGACCGTCTGGCCCAAGTCCGATTCCCGGGGAGGCGCCTTTTCACTCAACTGAGAAAATTCCGTGGCTAACAGGATACCTCCTACAGGCTCCTTCACGTTTGGACTTATGTTGGTTAATAGGATACTTTAAAATCATTCGAGACAGGTGACTAAAATTACCTTGTCTCAAGATGAATACGAACAATGGCCTTGCAAGCTTGAGCATGAATATTCGGCCAATCATCTGGTATGATGGGTTTTCCGTTGTGGGAGAATTGTATCCTTCTGGGCCAATATTCCCAGAAGTGCGACAGGCATGCCTGCTCTCGTCTGCACTTGAATTGGTGGCGCTATCGAAAAGGAAGTACTCACAAACCATGACTGACATTCATCTACTGGGAATGACCAATGTAGAGAACTGCTCCCTGTGACGAGCAACTGTTTTGGACGTCCAGTCTGAGTACCCGGCAGTCTTGCTACACTCGGCTCTACCAAGACTGAAATGGATTTGCCAATGAGAGACTGAATGGATGTCCAAGAACATGTGATCAAAAGAGCTGTCTCGGCAACCATGAATGTTTAAAAATAATGGGGTCTAAGTTCTGACGTACAGTGGTCGGTAGGCAGCTCGTTTTCCCCCCAAATGGGGCCCCACGGTTTGTTTAGATCCTTGCATCGATTAAAAATCCGCGAGTAATCTTCCCGAAAAGCTCAGTTTCCGGTTATTTGAGCCCGGGCCGTTTCGCACCTCTTTATCGGATCTTATACTACCAGAGCTTGCCCCCACCGCACGTCCTCATAGAGCCCTATAGGGGAAAAAACGACCAGTGCCACTGGTCGATTACAATGCACCAAAGTTGAGCAGTATGAAAGCAGTGCTTAGTAGTCGTCCCAGGTATTTGACACACAGCTTGCTGCATGTCCCTAGCCTTTCTCACCAAAGAAAAGCGTGTTTGTAGCAAGGTTCTGATTAGATAACTGGAGGCTGGAAGCCCAATTAATGCTCCTGAGCATTTTTGCAAGCAAAAATACGGAAAACACATCCAAGTCACGGTCCTAGATTGTGGACTGCCGGGACTATGTCCCGGAACCGTAGTACCTTTTTGCTGGTAGATACTAGGGACTATGAATCCCACCTTGGCTCCCCCGGAAGTCTGGAAAGGTTTCCAGAATTTCCTCCGCACACGAGTAAAGACCTTGATATGGCAGCCCTCTCACCCTCTGTGAGTCCGGAGATATGGCTGCATCCGGTCTCGAACTTATCGAAATTCATATGAACGTCTTCAATTGGATCCACCGGAAGACAGACCGTGCTCCACTTCGAGAGCTTTGGCCTGTATCTTGTGATACTGCCAATTCCGCCGTCTGAAAGCCTTCAATCGATCCGTCTCCTGTGTAATGGGATCGAAACACTCGTAGAACCTTTCCTGCCTGGGGGTCGTTAAAGTTGACGCCGGACGGGGGATCCTGCATCTCGCCTTCTGATAAATAGGAAACGGAGCCGGCAGTACTCCCGCGGCTCAGATCGCTCCTAGTGTGTCGAGACAAGCTAAAAAAATAGGTATCCGCGTCCAGTTCGTCTTCTGTTTGCATGGGGCGCATATGCCAATGACTTCGTGAGCGAGATTGGGTCCGGCTATCGAATCTTTCATCGTCCGAGCTAAGACTCGAAAGAGACGTGTGTTCCCCAAAAGTTACGGTATGGAAAGTTGGTTCCCTCTCGACCACTAGTGGAGGACTAGCAAAGGTTCTTCTTGGAGGGCTAACAGGTCTTCTCCTAAGTGAATCTTGTTGCGGTTCTCCCCGACTCACTTCTGCCGGGGCGAATGCATCAGGGTTTTCATCTTCAAAACGCACAGGTAAAGTTGCAGCCCGACGAGGCGGAGGAAGAGGATGACCGTTACTGTAGCCTCGTTCGGCATTGATGTGACTGTTCGGGTAACGTGCGTTCGCAGGGGTTGACAGATCGCGACGGGTTCCGAGGTCGACCTCTTCTTCGTCTTCATAGAAAGAACTCATCTTGATTTTAGAATGTTGGTGAATCGAGGTTTGAAACTCCAGTCGAGATCTGCTGCTGCTGCTGGAGTATAAGAAGGCGCGAAGCCCCGGTAGTGGGCTGGCATGATGTGCAGATACTATTGCAAAGCTGCAGGTTAGTAACAGTAGGAGTAGGTCAATTGCAACGTTCTTCTGCCCCCGTCAACGAATCAACAGAACAGCCCCCAACATGCACGACCACACGATATCAACTCGGCGGCCAGATAGGAACACAAGCAAAAGCAGATGCAGCTGGTGGCTATCTCCCACTACTAAGACTGGCACATCAGTCGGACTCAACTTTTTTTTTCGCTGGTTCCGTTTTAGTATTTAGACGTGAGCAGCTATCGCTTTAACCTGAGCTAAGGGTGAGCATGCCTAAGCACGGCCAGAGCTCGGCCTAAGCAACCTGAGCACATGGCAAAGTCAGCTTGAGTATGCCCTAAAAGGCTATTCTCGAACCCAAAGGGGCTCGTTCTGGCTCCTTTGATGTTCGGCTACATTTTTCTCGTCGCGTTTTAAAGCACAAATCCCATTTTGGCTCCTTTGCGACTAAGATCCCTTCGAAGCCATTTTTGGATCCACATTCGCTTGTATACATGTAATAAGTAGTTTAGCCTCATTATTTCTTTAATGTTTAGTTTATACCAAGAATAGAAATTTGAGGATATAATTATTAGATATTAATTTTCTATATTATTTTTTAATTTTTTTATTTTTATTAATAAAATGAAATTATATATATAATTAATAAAATATATATAATAATTTATTATATAATAACTCATTGGATAATTATTTATTATATATTAATTTATTATATAATTTAATTATTTATATTTTATTAAAAATAAAATCCTTTTATATTTATAATAATAATTTTTTTTATAATTTCGATAATTTGATTTATACGAATTATTTTATTAATTCCAAAAACCAAATTATAACTTTAAAATCCAATTAAAAATTAATTTAAATTAACGTAAAAATAGTTTCTTATAAAATTATAAAATTATAAAATTAATTAAATATATTCGAATAATATTTTTTTATTTATAATTATATATATAATTTTATATTTCCTATATAATATTTTTATAATCAAGGTTTTTTTAACCTTAATTATTAATATTATAATTATAATAATAATACCAATTAATTAATTATATAATTTTTATATTTTCGCTTATAAATCCTATTGATAAATTATTATTCCGATTTATAATAATCGAATTTTATATCAAAATAAACCAAATAATAATTATTCGTATATTTAAATTCTTTCGATAAATAATTATTTCGATTATATAATCAAATTAAAATAAGAAGTTTATAAAGCCTTTTAATAATTCTTAAACTAATAATAAATTAATATTTAATATTAAACTCGTTATTTTTATTAATAATATAAATAATATTTTAATTATTTTTATAGATTTTATATTTCCTTAGAATTTTCCTATGAATTTTTTTATCGAAAACCAAAATAAATAAAAGTTTATCGTA
>FJOG01000097.1:18196-47750 GCA_900073065.1 Phialocephala subalpina
TCACGTGTGCCTGGCGAAAATCCAAAGTGGCCTACCTGCTTACATGTTTTCATTTTGGGTTGATGTCCGCCAGACAGGCATGCAAAAGCAATATTGACGCTGTCAGACTCGGACTCATTCCTCCATCCATCTTAATTCCCGTTGATTGTCGGAGGAGCATGCTTATTATTCCACCTTTATTAGATCCTGCAAGAAGACTCTCCTTCTTGGCGAAGTCCGAAGTGGCTTGCTTATGACCTTCCCTCAGCATATCAGTGCGAGAAGGTGGGTGAGAACCCAAAAGATATATGAATGAGGAGGTCAGTATACAATGTGGTATTCTTTACGGGAAGAAGCAGTCGCCTGCAAAAGATGCACTTTTGTCAAATGCTGTTTGCCGGCCTCATTCTTAGCGCGGCCTTCGTGTCAGCTTCCCCTTCTTATATCAATGCAACACAAGAAGCTTGTCATTTGCTATCCAAAATTTACCCTGATTCCACCTTCTTCCCAGGCACAACACGCTATGAATATGAGAATACGGGTAAGCTGGTCTCCCACGCTCGTACCCATTACTTACGCAATATTTCATTTCAGTCTCATGGACAGCAACTGCGTGGCTCGGCCCTTCCTGCGTCTTCTGTCCCTTTAATTCCCACATGACCTCCGCAGCCGTACAACTCTTTTCCGCAAAACAAGTCCCCTTCGCCATCCGGTCTGGCGGCGCCATGCCTGTGAGCAACGCCGCCAACATCGGTCCCGAAGGCATCCTGATCTCATCCACAAATTTCACCACATTGAGAATATCAGACGATTTACATACCGTGTCTGTAGGATCGGGCATCAGATTCCCAGTCCTTTATGGATTCTTGGAGAATTATGGGGTGAGTATGAATGGGATTCGGATCGGGGACGTGGGCGTCATAGGATTTCTTCTGGGTGGCGGGATTGGGTTCTTTAGTTATGAGTATGGGATGGCTTCGACGTATGTTCTGGCATTCGAGGTTCGTTTCGCTGCCCTTTCCGTCCCTCCCTCTCCCATATTCAGATCTAAAAGCCACAAGTGCGTTTTAGCCAACGGAACAATCGTCACAGCCAGCGAAAACTCGCACGCAGACTTATTCTGGGCCTTGCGAGGCGGCGGCAATAACTTTTGCATCGTGACGCGTGCCGATCTGAAAACGATCCCCGTTGCATCCGTCTACCTCGGGAACGTAGGCTACGGCAGCGGTTCAGATGTCCAAGAACAATACCTGCAAAGTATGGTCGACTTCTCTCTCTACGCCGGCTCAGACCCGCAGTCCGCAGTCGAGGGCCAGATCCGCTGGAACCCCACCCAGAGCCCCGATATTACATACTGGGCCTTTCTCTTTCACAGCGGCAACGATATCTCGCCTCCTGGTTTGCAGAACCTAACCGCTCCCGTGCTGCCTATAACTCTCGGGAACATCACGCGGCAGACGATGAAGGAGTGGTCTGATTCGTTCCCGTACAGTTCTGACCTGGGGCTCAGGGAGTTCTTCTACTTCTTCGCCGTCCCAGCCGACGCGGAGGCATTTCGTATTGCCATGGACACATACTTCTCAATAGCGACGGTGGAGCTAAAGGATGTTGAAGACTTCTTCACAGCATTCAGCGTCATGCCTATCACGGAGCACGCCATCGCCGTGAGTAGTGTCAACGGTGGGAATCCGTTGGGATTGACAGAGGATAGCGTACCGGCAGTCTGGCTGGTTGAGAGCCCGGCCTGGGGAAATGCTGCGGATGACGAGACGGTGGTTGCGGTTCATTCTAAAATAAATACTCAGATTGCGGAGAACCTTAAGGCGGCGGGGTTTGAGGAAGCGCCATTTGTGTACTTGAGTGATGCTGAGAAAGGGCAGAAGGTCTTTGAGGGGTATGGCGAGGAGAGTTGGGAGAGATTGAGGGAGATCAGAGCGAGGTATGACCCCGGTATGGTATTTCAAAAGTTGGTGCCAGGTGGAGTCAAGGTTGAGGGGGATATTTGGAATTGAGAAGAAAAAGGGGGGAGGCGGTCGGGCGGGTCTGGGCACTTGCCTAGTAAGAAAGGAATGTCCAACTCTTGCACTATCATTTAAAAGAAGATTCAAATTTCAAACTAGGAGTGACAGGAGAATATCTGAAAGTAAGAGATCTCGCGACGGTCCTTGCAACAGATCACAATCAAACATTATCATTCCCAAACGTCGATTTTGCACCACTGCGGAATAGCTTCTTGGGGTAATTCCTCGTGTGTACTGCAGCCCAATTTCACTCTCCCAGCAGGGTCTTACGGTGAGGATGTTATAAAAAAAGCTAGGGCTAGGATAGCAAGATGCTCAGGGGTACCATTGGTGAGTGGCGTTTGCCGCTGGTATAGCCGGGTGGTTGAGAGGGCTCGTCTCCACTAGGAGCTGAAAGTTTCATATAGACAAGACAAGGTAAAACCACCTTAGCAGAAAAGTTACGTTGATCGAGTGGGCTTAGAATAGCTGGTATACTTGCTGACCATAGTTAAGTTTATACCCCTCACTTGATACGAAGAGAGAGGGAAGCTGAGCGTAGACAGAGCCTTACCCTCTAGGACATTCTAAACCTTTGCATGAATGAGATCGGCCACAGAAATCATACTAGCAACCCCGAACCTCCTTTGTCAGTGAACTATGCTGCTGGTGTGATTTTGCCTTGCTCTATTAGTGCTTTAGCCCTTGATATAACCCCTTCTAAACGCGGTATTACCGTTGCATGAATCTCCACCTCTGTTTAACCTATACTCAACTAATCTTGCACTCTTTTGCCACTAAACTATGCCGCTAGTGTGATTTTGCCTTGCCAGAATTACATGAATCTCTTAGTACTACTGGTCCTTGGCGTGACTCTTTAAATGCGGCATTGATACTACATGAATCTCTACCTTTGTCTGGCGTCTACTAGTTGAACCTCTCCCTCCCCCCTTTATTAGTAAAGCTCCGGTGCCAATACGATCCTGGACTGCTAGGATTTACATGAATCTCCTAGTGCCATTAGATATTAATGCAACTACTCCTTGATACGGCATTATTACTACGTAATATCACCATTAGTAGGCTTGCTACCGACGATCTCCCTTTTCTTAGTCTCGCTAATACGATTATCCCTTATATAGTATATATAATCTCTCTCTTAAACCTTAGCGTAATATTTTAATAAGATAATCTCGCAATTATATAAATTTCACGATAATTAACCTGAACTAATTATCCCAATTATCCGCCGAGATAAAACTAATATATACTTATTCCTAAAGTAATATTTTATATATATATATAATATAAGAATTAAACTTATCATTGGAATACTTTAACTCTTTCAAATTACTTTTTACAAGTAGAATAAAAATTAAAAGAAAAAGAAAAAGAAAAAGAAAAAGAAAAAGAAAAAGAAAAAGAAAAAGAAAAAGAAAAAGAAAAAGAAAAAGGAAAAGAAAAAGAAAAAGAAAAAGAAAAAGAAAAAAAATATACAAAGAATATATAATATTAAAATACTCAAAAGTAAAAAGAAATATATTAAATAATATCGAAATTTGTTTTATATAAAATCGCTTTTATAAATATTAATAAAATATTATAAAATAATAAAGTTAATTTATTTAATACGTATATATAAACAAATATAAATCTAAAAATAGCTTCGAGGGAACCTCGGTCGAACAAAAGCTAAAATAGGATTTGTATTTAGAAATAAAATGAGGAAAGTGTAACCGAGTATCAAAAGAGTCAGAACGAGTCCTTTGAGGAGCTAAAATGGCCTCTCAGCGCATATTTAAGCTTACTTTACCGTGTGCTCAAGTTATTCAGGCCGAGCTCAGGACGTACTTAGGCATGCTTAAGAATGCTTACCCTCAGCTCAGGTTAAAGCGGCAGCTACTTACGTCCAAATACTAAAATAGAACCAGCGAAAAAAAAGTTGAGTCTAACTTATGTGGCAGACCTCTTAATAGGCCATTCTGTGACTCTGATCCCCAAGATGCGAAGACTTACCATACTTCTACGTAAATTTAATGTTGTTGTCGTAGCACTGGGAATGAACCATCACGTAAACTCGGACACGGCGCTGGTTTCAAAATTCGTAAATTCGCAATACCTTATGCCACGCAGGTTGGCCAAAACCTCAGATATTCAAGCTGCCAGCTAAGGTGGGGGGTATACACAGTAGAAAAGTGCTTCCCAATACTATTATTCTTGTATGATATCATACATACCGTATTTTTTGTTGCTCGATTCCCTCTCCCATCGCACCGTAACCTGGGAAGATCGAAGGGTTGTTACTTCGTTATTTGGGTATTCCTCATATTGACATCAAAGACACCAAGCCCATATCCAAACTCTACACGATATCCTATCATATCATTGGGTGTTCAGTAGATCAATTAGGGAGCGTGCTGAAGGCTGTCAGTGTTTGCTCTTGTAGAGGCGCCGGGAACATACGCTTCCGTTCAAGAACCTTTGTTCCATCTCAGCACTGGAGAGGTAAACAATCTCATCAGGGTGTTCCTCCTGTGGTCTCTTCTTACATATGGCCTTTCGTGATTTTTGGGATCGTGTGGCTTCATCATTCTCCATACCTGGGTCTTCGTCACCGTCCCCAGTGTCAAAGGTTAAGGTAATAGTCTTAAGCCCGTCCAGTCGGCGAATGCGCAAGTATCCTAGTGACCATTTTCGGAGCCCGATGTCTTCCCCGAGCATCAAATGGCGGAGGTCGCGTTGCATCGATTGTTCGCCGGGTGCTCTAGACCAGATAGGCTCAACAAGTGCACCCAGGGCAGCGATGTCCTTGGCGTAAATTGTATCTTGGCTAAAGTCGATGTATTGTTGCTTCACGTTTGGGTGTATGGTGCTCAAAAGCTTGTAGCTCTTTAACCCAAAGACTCTGGAGTCCAAGCAAGCGTGGAGGATGGTGGAGTACTGCCCTCAGCCTTGATTTGAGAATATTCCTCGCCAGGCCCGACCATTGCCGCCGTGATCTTTATGATTCGAGGGCGGCGAGGTATCGCAAACGTCCAGATGAATTCTCTAAGCTCGATCGGCAGCTTCTTGAAATTGTTGAAGGTCGTAGGAGTTGCGCTACAGATCACAGTAGTAGAATTTGGGGAGTTCGAGCTGGAACTGCTGAGGTTAGTTATAGGCAACGGAACCCAAGAGCACACAGAGTGGCTTAAGGGCATACAAGCTTTTGTTTGAATGGTTCCTATTTGACGCAAAGACGTTGAGGGTAATTATATATTGTAAGCAGTATAGTCTGTATAGCAAAAGGAGAGGAGAGTGGACTGGCGCCGACGGCTGCAACGGGACTTACCTGCTGGATGCAAACATTTTGATTTTCGAGGTTGTATTGATGCTTCCTTCTGTGATTCGTTGAGGGGGCGATATTTCTTGCAGAAATTGGTTCAGCGTCGCGAAAAGAGAAGGTAGGACGTGTTGGCGCTGATACTGGGTGTCCAAATGGCAGAAGCTATGTAAGTCAGCGCGCTTTACCTCGTGCCGTCAGCAATATTGGGAATTTCTTACTTTTTTTTGCGAAACCGCAACAATGCAATGATACCTATCCAAGTTCGCAGTTTGTAGATCTTTTGAAGAGCTTTGTGGCCGTACTTGATGCAGGAGGATAGAGGATGTGTTGGAAATGTTTTACGATACTTCTGCTCTACTTTACTTATACAAGCTAGCTCGGGCCTGACTTCGCTTAACCTCAACGCGAACTCACGTGAACAAAACTTATTTATAACGAGGATTGCCTTTTGGAGTGCTGGAGACTGTGAGCGTTGCGGGAGTTAGATGTGGAGAGAGCGAAGGTTGCTCAGCGTTTTTCGAAGCCCCTCTCTCTGCGCAGTTGCAATCCTCATATCTGTACAATTCAAGCGACGCAGGCCTTTCAATGTTCCCTTACCTAGGACTTCTGAATCTGTGCTGTGTTTAGAAGAGCATATTAGCCCATGCAAGTCCTAGCCGACGAGAAAAGAGACGAACAAGCGCTGACAGAGCTGGCAGAGCTGGCAGATTGGAAGTGCTGTTCTGACATTTCTCAATAGATTAGGCATGAATTTTGCGAAATATTTGCTGCAGTATACGGTGTTGTACCTTACTGTGAACACTATCAGCTCCCTGTATCCCTCCCGTACTATCTCCCATCATATCGTCGCCGATATCCTTCTATACCCACGCCGTATCCCACCAATGCATGATGATAGTTTGCTCTTCTGTCTTTCCTGGCCCAAACAAGCTACGTTCAGTCTTGCATCTCTCCCGGAGCATCGTAAGGATGACAATCTTCTTATCCATCCTAAATACATTGTTAGCATGCAGTGGTTGTTGAAGGTATGCTCGAGACATCGATATCGAGACTTGCTCAAGTTTCAATCACGAGGCTAAACAGCATCATATTCCATAAACATCTGAGAAAATCAGATATGTCAAAAGCGTGGATTATAACGATTCAAGGCGCTCTTCCTCAACAGAGACGCCTTCCTGAGTCCGTCTAAACGGGGTCACGTGGCGCGGAAAGGAATGCAGCTGACCTCGATAAATCTCTTCCCCCTCCTTCCACAACCACACAACCACACAATCACCCCTCACACAGAAACTCTTCACACGACATGTAAAGCCGCTAGCTTGCGAGGGATAATGGTGCGATGGCGAAGGCGAGAGCCGATACACAGACACCTCTTCTTGGTGAGCGCTGCATCCGCGTACTGGAGCTGAATGACGTCGACCTCGATGGTGGCAAGTCCTTGCGTGGCAGGCTCAAAGTCCGTTCGCTCGATAAGAATCCATCTTTCGCAGCACTGTCGTATACCTGGGGCTCGGATGCTCTCAGACCATCGCGAGATATCGTCTGCTCTGGCAAGAGAATACCCATTACCCAGAATTGTCACGATGCACTCCACACATTGCGACGCAATTTCAATGTCCGTACCATTTGGGTTGACGCCATATGCATCAACCAAGAAGATGACCTCGAGAAAGGCTCCCAGATCCCTCTGATGCGTGACATCTATGGACAAGCAAGCCGAGTATACATCTGGCTAGGCAAAGGCACCGAGGAATCCGACGAAGCAATTGAATGGATCAGGCACACCGCCAAGGACGTCAGCATTCTCCTAGGAGCAAGATTCAAAGCTTTTCCAGGGCTTATGGCCCCACAGGAGTTGTTGAAAACATGGAGACTAATACCTGTGTTGATAGGTGAGCTACATTAATTCACGAGAGGGGGCAATCTGTACTCATATAGCGCAGAGAAGTATCGGCTGAGAGGTATGTCGGAACCCTCGTACAATGCTGCTGCAATGGAAGACCTCATCAACAGAGACTGGTTTGGTCGAATGTGGACGTTGCAAGAAGTCGTCATGGCCAACGAACCTCTTGCGGTTTGCGGATCGAGGAGCTTAAGATGGGCGGATGTCAGTAAGTCTCTTTTGAGAGCGGCGAAGCTCCCTCGCAACCAGTCGAACGATGCCTTCTCAAACATCTTCAACTCAATTCTAACAGCTGAGTCGTTCTGGATCGATCAATCTCAGAAATATATGGACACGAAAGGCAACGTGAGGAACTGGGTTCAGGGTGATGGATTCTCGGCCAGGATCTGGCACCAATGTCTGGATCTGCTGGAGAGCAGGGATTGTCTCGTTGGTAAGGTTCAAGATAGCCTGATTCTTTGCTTCATCGTTGTCCGTCTCCTTTTAGGAGAACGGCCTCTGAACCCCGGATGGTTGTTGATCATTATACTCACACGTCTGTTGACGGAAGTGATAACGCCGCAAGGGCCTTCTCGGCCTCTAGGCGTGCTTCCGCCATGGGAAGCTTCCATTCGATTAAAGCTCCCTGGTATCCTGAACAAAGTTCGGAGTCGAAACGCAAAGCTAGCTGTCGACAAAGTCTTCGCCCTCTACGGCATCTTCGAGGAGCTGGGAATCCCCATTCAAAGGCCTGACTATACGAAACCGACGTCACAGGTGTACACTGAGTTTACGTGTGACCTGATAAAATGGCATGGATCTCTGAGGCTGTTGGTAGAGGCATCGATGCCTTTTATACCCGGATCATCATCCTGGGTTCCGGACTGGAGCAGACCACATCATCGAATTTGTGAGGGAGACTTGAAGGCCGCTGGAGATTCACAGCCTAGCTTCAGCATTGCCAAAAGAAACAATGCGGGTGGCAGGTACGGAGTTGAATGTCCCGCAGATGCCGTGGCATCAAACCAGGAGTGGACCTCTGCAGATCTTCGCCAAGATCCGAGCAATCTTCCAAGCATCTCGACGAAAGGAGCGATCGTTGACTGCATTGATTTGTGCTTCCCAATGTTCGAGAAGGAGAGAAATATCCATGATAGCAAGACAAATGAATCGGCCACAGAGAATAGCGAAGCAATTGTGCACAATGTCAAAATTCTCCGGGAATGGCTCTCAACATTGTCCACAGCAAAGTCGGACATTGACAGACTCTTCTACATCACACATTCCGAAAATCTGACCTCTGAACATCGATCCGAGAATCAGCGGACATTCTTCTCGTGGATCCACCTGCTGATGACAAAACTCAATATCCCTGGACAGCTGAGTTCTTCGGATGCTGCTATCTATATACGCTCTGCTCTGGTGAAGGAGGGTGTATACGAGTATCATCTTGAGCGGATCGCAGCACTTGCTGGTAAACGAATCTTCTTCAAAACAGGGGACGGCCATCTGGGGACAGGGTATGAGGCTGTGAGAAATGGTGACGTCGTTGGCCTTTTTGCTGGATTCATATATCCCATGGTTTTGAGGACATTGGAGAGAGAAGGTGAAACAAAGGCTTACCAGGTTGTTGGTGTAGCATATATTGAAGGCTTGATGGAAGGAGAGGCGTGGCCAGACGATGAAGAGAAATTGGGGCCGCTGGTATTGGTCTGATCAATGAGTTTATGATTTATGTAAGTATCCTTAGTCCTCCCTCCAGATCGCCCATGAGTTCTATCCAATTGAATGCAGAGGTTTTGTAGGTAGCTCCGCTCTCTATATCCGTGACGTCAGAATTATTCCGAGACACCTTTCAGAGGTTATCCCGACGCTCCCCATCTTTCTCACAGCTAGTGATCATAGTATCATCGTCAACCTTGTCCTCGAGATCCAGCCGGTATTTCTTCACCTCGCGGTCGGTCTTTTGCCAAGTAGACTCACGGAGAGCGGGGAACCCGGGCTACATATGTTAGTCTGCGTGTCCCAAGCGCGAGCTCCTGTAAACATACCTTCCGAGCAACCCATTCCATCTCGCAGGCGCATTGGACACTAATTTTTGGTATCTTGTCTCCGTGTTAGAGTCTTGCTGTATTAAAACACTCGTAAAGGCAAGAGTCGGTTTGTGCCTTGTGTCTCTGACTCCTGGCTATGGATGACAATATGCCCTGAGCTCCTGATGACGAGAGTCGTCAGGTTGGTGAATTTCAGTAGCGGCTCAACTGTTTCATTAGGCTGAGCCCATAAGCCCCAGTACTTATCGGTGTATCCTTCGGCGCAATCTGTCTAGATTCCTTGCGGCAGTGCAGTGTTAGAGCCGACTTCGAGATTCCTTGCCATTTCCGGCGTAGGGGGTCGGATTTCAACGGTGCTCTCTCTAGCCTCGCCATTCCTGGTTCATTGGCTGTGAATTTCCAGACAAAGCACCAAAGCCCAATTGGTAGCTTGTTGAAAAGGGTGAAGCTCAGATCTCGGATCGAGGTTAAGGTCATGATGAGTGGTGGCAGCTTCTGTAAATCTGGTGTTATTTGTTCCGCTTCAGCAGGTCTACAGTATGATCATAAACCAGAGACAAGTAACCGCAAGCTTTGTCGAGAGACTCACCTGAAGGTTGAGGAGAGTTAGCTTGGGTGGAACTTGTGGATCGGCTCTGAGGCTGATGGCCGGATCGTGGTTGGAGTTGAAATCGTTGACGAGAAGAGACACGGGACTTTGGGGTTTTGAAGAGTAGATGAACCCCGCAGACAGAGACTAGGTTGGATGACGTGGGGTGCGAGTACGAAAGCGATCCACTCTGGGAATTATCAATTGCAATGAGGAACCCATCGTCTGCTTAGGGTTGCCGCTCAACCTCAATCTCTCGAACCGATCAATAGCCGGAGCACGGACTGATCAGGAAATTTGACGAAAAGGATAGGTCTATTCCGCTTTATTTATGCCTTCGTCATCGAGACATTCCAAGTTACGCATGTTTGTTGTGCTGTCAACTTTGCTTATGCTCTCCAAGAATGCGTTCGTGTGATCGAAGAAGAATTCCATGAGTGTGGTTGTTTGTTAGTACCAAGTAGGCAAACCTCTCCACTTTCCACTACCTCACATGCTCATGTTTCGGTCATGCTTCACAACAAAGGCAAGCAAATGACCAAAAGAACCACCTTCGAAATCGAAATCTGATCATGAGGTATGTGGACTCTGACGCTAAGAACCCGAACTGGTGATTGAATTAGAAGAAAGAAGAATTTGAGTCTGTCAGAGAATGACGCGGAGGGCTTCAGGAGAGCAACTTTCAGTGATATACTAGTAAGGAGAGCACCATACAGATCGCTTTACGTCTGAGCTGACAGCAAATTCTAGAATCTAGAAGGGAATCGGACGCAAATATCAGCATTCCATAACTGTAACGCTGGATAAGTGCCGTGCCAGAATGTCCTAGGATACGAGGGACAATATTCTACCGAGGATATTTTAAGACCACTGGGGCATTGATAAAATGTATTTTGTCAATCTCTACAGTTCTGCCGACTTATTCCTCAGTCCTGTGGTGGAAATGGGTTGCTGAAAGAGGTTAGCGCAATATAAGCGAATCCCTCCCCTTTTCCATGTTGATACCTGTGATATTATTAATGAGTTTCCCGTTCGTCTTCAAGCAACTAACTCCACCAAGCCAGGCTGAATCTCTGCCTAGGATACATACTACGTGCTTCCGATCCAGCAAGACTCGGCAAGACGTGCAGAACCAGATGTCGGAGCGGGATTTGCCGACGATCGTGCGCCTGCGGAGTTAAATCTCCTTTATCTCCACTACTTCAAGTATAAAGGAAGTGAAACTCGAAGCCCGAACCCGAGCTCGACAGTTTTGAAGTTTCGGCCTCACTCACTAACTCACTTTCGTATAGTCTATGGCTCTACCATCGGGGTTCGATGTATTCTTTCTCCGGCGGAATTCTAAACCAGGACCGTGCCTCCCTTTGCCATGTATGTATGAGATGCAAATTAGAGTTAGAACAAATCAGTCGTATAGAAATGTTTAAATCTACTAACGCCGTAGCATCAATTAAGGAATGGAGGGATTGTCGACAAAGCTCAGCATCTCGCGAATGTATATTTCATGATTCTTAATCTTCCGGCGTAGAATATTCTTTCTATTTAAACAAGCAAATCCACACTTAAGATTTGACCAGACCGACCGGAGGACATACCACTTTCCACCTGGTCTCGACGGGATTAAGAAAGTCGAATATAATGACCACCACGGTCTTGTTGACGCCATGAAAGGACAGGAGGCCCTCATAATCGCGCTACCAGCAATGGCTGACCCGGGTGCCCAGAACAAACTCATTGATGCCGCAGTCGAAGCAGGTGTGAGGTATATCATGCCGAACGAGTGTGGCCAGAACCATTCCAACGAGTCATTATGCAAGGAGACCATTATAGGCCTTAATGTACTCGCCATCCGGGAGTATATCGAAAGAGTCGGCCAGGGGAAGACTCACGTAAGCTACTTGTGGAAACAGAATCTTCTTCGTGGACTGAATTCAGGAGATGCTCTATAACACTTAAGAACTGAATTGGACGTTCAGGGAATCTCGTTCACCTCCGGCTTCTGGTATGAGCATAGCCTCGTTGGCAGCGAACTGCGCTACGGTTTCAACTTGGACAAGAAGACGTTGGTACTGTTTGATGACGGCCACATCAAGATCTGCACCACGACATGGAAGCAGTCTGGAGACGCCATCGCAAAGTTATTCGCACTGAAGATCCACCCGGATAATGATAATGACACCTGCCTGACACTTAGCCAGTTCGAGGACGAGGCTGTCTTAGTTAACTCTTTTACTGTCAGCCAGTGCGACGTGTTCCAGTCGGTGCTGCGAGTGATAGGCGACAAGGAGAGTGGTTGGACAATTACGCATGAGAATAGTCAGGAGCGGTATCAGGGCGCTGTCAAGTTGATGTAGTCGGGGAATATGAGCGGCTTAGTGATTGCTCTGTACACTCGAGTGTTCTACCTGGATGGTGGTGGAGACTTCTCGCACAAGGTTGTGAATGAGTAATTTGGTTTGGCTGAGAACCTGGATGAGGGGACCAGGATGAGCTTTCGACTTCGCGACCATGGAGATCTCAGAGCAGCATATGGTGGAATCTCATCTTGATAAGAATGTCTTTCTATATGAGACTTCCCCGGGACCCGGGTAGATTCTAGAGTGCGGCAGAAAGAATGGAAATATGAACAAGGGAACGATATGTGAACAGCAAATATCTTCCAAATTCTAGCTGTGTCATTGAACTTCAGACTATCGCGGAAGTGTTCTGTCTCCTACAGCGATGCAGCACTTGCCCTGTTTACATAGTATCTTACTCGATGGCGACCCTCAAGCCTTTCACCGACTCAGGAAATGGCGAGAAGAAATCACGAATCTGTTCAAGGTCCTCTCTCTCGGTGTCAAACAAATTCATATCGAAGCTTTGGAACAGCATTGCCAGCGTACAATAAAGCTCTGCGTAAGCTAGACTAAAGAGGATCAGCCAAATGGAGAGATGGAGGATTGAGTCCTTACTGGATTCCCAAACATGCTCTGGATCCTCGCCCGAATGGCTGAACATATCGTTCGAGCCTCTTCCGCTCGGATGGATCGAGAAATCTTTCTGGCATAAAAGTACGCGGAGACGGGAAGATAGTAGGGTTATCGTGGATCATTTTTTGGGTCATACTCACGGGCGTCTGCAATGATATCAGCAAGATTTTCTTCAAGAATTGATGGGTGGCTTTACACCAACTGGGATCACATGGTCTTTGTACTTGATGGCTTCTCGTGTATTGATCCGGGGCAGTCGACCAGCTACACTGGAAGAGATACTGCAAACAAATGTCAGCAGGACATAGATACGCATTGGCATATGGTTTGTACCGAAGTCCCTCAAGAACGACTGAGGACTGTCATGTGGTCAGCCTATAATATCTTGACTCTTGCGACCACTCGCATACCAGGTAAGGGAGCTGTTGCAGTTCTTGGTACCTCAAGGGTCTTTTGGCCTCCCTGTTGGCAGCTTGAATCTCCTTCTTCAAGCGCTCTGCCTTCTCTGGGTTTGCAAGAAGGTGGTACGTCGTAACACTCAGAGTGTTTCCAGTCGTCTCAGTTCCTGCACCAACGAAAGTCCGAGCTTCAAGAGCAAGACGCCAAGCTGCTTTGTCCTTTGCTGGCAGGTCAGGAGATTCCAGCATGCGGTGGATGATATTTGGATTGTCAAGTTGTGCCTCCGAAGTCTTGTGAGCAGCGACAATAGTGTTTGTTCCGCTGACAATATCCTGTGACCCTGTGATCAGCCGTGAAGAGCCATAATGGGATGCCATACATTGAAGAAGTCTAGCACTGAGACCCCAGCTGGATCAATCAGAGCCACAAGCCATCTTGGCATTGCAGAGAAGACATCTAGAATCAGCCCAAAATGTCGATGCCACGTCCCAATCTGGGGAAAGTCTCGGATCGCCCGTTGAAATGAAGCTGCAAAATCAGGCGAATCGATCAGGTTGTATGATTTGTGAAAGCAATACTCGGTAGCGACATCTGTAGCCAAGGAACGGAATGCATTGGAAAGATTGACAGGCTGCCCCGTACCCTTGAATCCCTCTAGCCAGGAGGAAAGTTTCGAAGTGATGACTCGGAGTTGAGGATCGAATTGAGCGACTGCATCCTGCGTGAAGTAGCCTTGTTGAGCCTTCCGCCGAACGCGATGCAAATCGTGGTCAGCAGTCCCGAATGCTGCGGCCGAGCTTCCAACAAATTTGTAGTACCAATGATACTTATCGACTCGGGAACTGATCTTGTATGGTTCATTCCAATCTGCATCATCCACATGCAGTTCCCAGGGACTGATGCGGACGATCGGACCTGAAGATCGTGAGTTCCCCATTTAAAAACTGGGACGCTGAGACTACCATATTTCTTGTGCATCTCCTCTATCTCGACCCAATACCTGCCCTTTTTGATGCAGTCAAAATAGGTCTCGTACCATCCTGTCAGAGCAGCCAATTTTGGCCCAGGGAAACGAGCAAGTGGAGTCAGAAAGAGGCGGTAAATTGCGACCCCGATTGTGGCGACGATGATCCCCAGGAGGGTGAGGGTAATCTGGAAGCTTGAGGCCATCGCCATAATCGAAATCTGGGTTTGTTTTAGGGGCCGCCTCGCAGTCTAGAGGATCGCCAACAATCAAATATGAAGGAGAGTTGAGTCGTCGTGGAAATAAGATCCGGATAAATGCACAAGGATTCGGGACTAGTCAAGATTCGTGCTAGGCAGTTGCGATGCATGGTTGTACGGGTCGTCCCCTCTGAGTGTATCCTCCCTAGGCGACCGACTCTTATCGAGTCTACCTTTTAAGGCAGTAATCTACTCCAAGACAGCCAAGATGTCGGTAGGAAACGAAAATCTCAAGCCAAGAAATTTATGGAATCGGTGCTTGGGCTCTCTTCTGGCGTGAGAGCGCTGAAACTTCAGGGAGTTTAGCGAGCTTCTCAGTCTGTTTTACCCCGCCATTACCCCTCACTTCCCACATTCATCAGTAAAATACGAGTTAAACGACGTGAAAAGCGCAAACTCTTTCTAATACGATCTCAGCTGCAACGGAACTACAAATCCACGCTTCCTATCATACAATTTTGGCTCTAAATGCGTGGCTGGGCCTCTTCCTTGAGGTTGAGTGCAAATTTTGGTGAAGCTCGTAAACATAGGGGGTCTGCTTTGGCCACAGGGGGCGGACAATGTAGAATTGGGCTTCTCAAAATTGCGAAAACAAATACAAGACCTTTATTTACGGTACCACATTCGAGTAATCTTTGTCCGACGAACCTTCTTTTGGAGCTGAAATATCCCATATAGCAATGCTTCAGACGTTGGCGGACCTACCGCCAGTCAGTATGCCATCCAGAGGTCGACGAGGCAGCAACAACTTACAGCCAGGAACATAGATATCCACAGGAACAACTCTATCGCATCCCCTCACAACCGAGTAACTGTAATGATAGTATCCTCCTCCGTTGGCACAACTTCCCATGCTGATCACCCATCTCGGCTCGGGCATCTGATCGTATACCTGTCGTAATGCGGGAGCCATCTTATTTGTCAAAGTCCCAGCTACGATCATAACATCGGATTGCCGAGGAGAGGCGCGAAAGATGATACCAAGACGGTCCTGGTCATATCGTGGTGTAGAACAGTGCATCATTTCAACAGCACAGCAGGCGAGTCCGAATGTCATGGGATGCATGGAGCCGTTGCGAATCCAGGCCGTGAGGGCGTCTGCCTTGGATCTGGGTTGTATTTAAATTAGCTCATGCAGTAGTTCACCGTTAAGCTGGAAGGAAGATAATCATGAATTCTTACAATACGTATTGCAAAGCTCCTGCTGGTTTGTTCTGACTTGCGAGTACCACCTCACGTCTCTCCTTGCCTGTGACACTGAGTCTCTTGGTCTGAGATTCTGAAGAAGAAGATTTCCATCCCTGACTGCCGGTGCTCATCGTTCTCAAGATACCACAACCTCCTGTAAAGTAAGTTTTTGCATGGTGAGGCCAACATCTCGCAAGACTGTTCATTGAGTCGAAATGGCAATCAAGTTCAAGTAGTGGAATTCTTAGCAGTGATCAAGGAGAGGAGTGACTGGAAATTGTAGGATGCAGAAAGGTATTCAAGAAGAGAAAAAGAAAATAACTTTACAGAATCCAGAAGATAACAAGGTGGATCGTGCACCAACGCCCCATCCGGACGGGCCCCCCAAGATTAAATCCTTGCTGCTCTCGAGATGGCAGCCTTTCCTCTTTCTCATTCCTGTCACTCTGGGTAAGAAAGTTAAGAATGACCAGAAGTAGAATATCGGAGAATTGGTGACTATCCCAATTTGGTAATTCTTAACAAGAGGGGCGCTAATGCAGCTAAGCGAAAAGCCAGTCCTCATCCGAGATGACCCGGCAGCGGGTTTCATGCTTCTTACATCCTCAAAAATGTTCTCACTATGAGATCCCCCACGATATGGAGAGGAGACATTGATGAAAGCTTGAATGTTATGTGAGAACACATCCATTGAATTATCAGACGGGAGGAAAATACACCTAGAATGAAAAAGTCAGGTAAGTCACCTGATGCCTCACGTGCGGTCATACGTTGGACAGACCCAAACAGCCCATTGCGAGGCATCTGACTGAGCCCTCTCTCCCGTGGACGGGTCTCCGGAGCTAATTAAAGGTCAGGAAATCATGTTGAGGGCCCCTGCTTGAAGTTCATTACCCTTGACGGAGATCCATCTCATGCAGCCAACGACGACACAATACGGAAGCTTGTCAAGTCCAATGCAAGCCGTTCTCGGAAAGGACTGGCTGGGCTTCAAGGTAGTCCCAATCAAACAGCTTCCTCACCTGTACCTGTATCAAACAGTGGCTTGGTGTCGGGGAAGTCACGATTCGCTCTTTCGTCTCGGAAGCCACTCAAAAGAGTGCGTCGCCAAGCTGCATCACATCCTGGAGGCAACCTCAAGGACAAACAACAAGGGATTAACATTCCAGGTCCAAACCGTGAGACCGGTGGGAACTCGCTCACTAATTTAAATGTTCCGAATGCCACCCAATGCCTCTCTCTTGGATCTCACAGGAGCATACGGTTCCAACCCCAGTATTCCCCTGGTTCGTTGCCTGTCATAACAAAGTCAAAAGTCCAGACTATGGCCCAGCATTGTGTGTGGGTCCCAATCCTTATTCCTGACGGGTGAGCAGGAGGTGCCACGGCTAATCCGAAAACAGTTTTTAGCCAAGTTGTGGATATGCAGCACTTGTTCTACGACCTCGTTGGCCTCTCCAAGAGGGACGAAGCAATTTTCCATGGGAGCTTATCTATTGCATCCGTTTATTACGATACTGGTGCAAATGATCTCTTCCATTGTCAACAGACTTTGAGTCTTGTATCCCAGCGACTGAGCAACTGTACTCAACAAACAAGTGATGAGACTATCGGTGCAGTTGGGCTTCTTGTGATTCACAACGTACGTACCCGCTAGATTCTTGGACATGCATGCATTTGCTTATCAGACATAGATTCTCACAGGGACCAATGAGCATTCTACGTTGCATATGAATGGGTTACAGCAGATGGTTCGGGCTCGAGGGGGGTTGGATGGGCTGCCCACGCGACTCAGAAAGACTTTAACCATGTATGTTTACACCCATGTCACAAAACCCTCCTAGGAAGAAATCTGACAATGAGGGCTGGTAGGATAGATATTTTCCACGCTACTACATGGGATTGCTGTCCACGATTTCCATTTATTCAACCACAGGACGATTTCTCCGCGACACTCAAAGCGCTTTCGTCATTATCAGAGAAAGATTTACGACTGCTCAAGGCTTACGAGAAATCCCACTCACAATGGTCAATGCTCGGAATGCTTCAAATTCTCAGAATTCTTACAGCAGTGAGATTCTCGGACCCCCTGGCAGTCTTCAATAGACTAGCACTCAGCGACGCCATTTATCTGCTGGAGTATCAGCTATTGTCGCCTCAACAAAACCTTGAGACCGAATTGACTGATGAGATTAGCCTCCAAGAAGCTTTTCGTCTTGCAGTCTTCCTATACATCGATAAGGTTCTGCGGGAGATGCCCCCGTTAAACATCAAGGGTCTAGTGCACAGGCTCATTGCCGCCCTGAAATCGTTCTTCGACTCTACACATGCCGAGACTTCAATACGCCCTCATCTAGGTGTCTTACTGTGGATAGTCATGATTAGTCGAATCAACGCTTATAATGCGGACGACGTGCAGTACCTCCTGGAGAAATTGGTTGATATTTGCGGGTACCTTGGCTTCAAACAAAGGACAGATTTTCGGAGGTACTTGGATGAAGTTGGGCCTGCGTTACAGCCTTTCAGCGAGCAATGTGAAGAGATCTCAACACAGATAGAGGAATTTAACCATGTTGCACGATGATAGCTTTGAGGGGCAAAAAATCCATCGCAACCCGGTATTATACATGAAACCAAAATACGTACGTAATACTTTCTCTGATTTGGTCTTGCCTCAGTTCTCATTCTTCAGATACTCTTCGTCTAACCTTGTCTTGAAACAAATTCTTTGTCGTCTCTAATCCTACCATTGACTATCCCTACTTCTTCGTATATGCGTACTAAACAGACCGCAGTCAGCAAAGTTCCTCAAACTTTGGGACTTTACCATTGTTTTAAAGATTCTAAGCAGAAATCCGCAACGAAGGAAGATCCCCAAAACCCCTAGGCAAGACAAAAGAACAGGCGACACGGCTTACGAAAGTCGGGGATATTGAAAACCTTGCATTAAGTTTCGCGAATTATCTGCTCTACAACTCCTGATCTAGATCATCGCCCTCTACCTCGTTTACCGTGAACCCATTACCCAAGTACGCAAATCTATTCCCGGACCTGTCACGTTCCCCTTGTCTCCTAAATTCAAAATCTTCCCATCGCACCCTTGACAACATCTCCTCCCAATGTGTCTGGCTACCAGGATGGAGAGCAATCACTCGTCCTTCCTTGCCGTCTTTCGAAGTCTTGGATTTATACCAGCCTCCGCATCCTTCAGCAGCCCAAGCAGTTCTTGGCATGAACGCTTGCACATGTTCGTTGAAGTCTTCGACGGCATCAGGTAGAGGTCTGACAGAGGAAATATGTTCGAACTGCATCTTTCGGATATGAGCAAGGATGTAGCTGCAGATGTAGGAGCTGAGACGTGGAACGACACCGTGTGCAAGTGGACCATTTGGACCGAAAAATCCTGGTCTCATCCGTATGGTCGCTTCACGCCTCTCGTGGTGATATATGGTGGTAGCTTACGGAAGTAGTTTGGCATTCCCTCAGCCATGATGCTCATGTATGCTTTCGGACCACCATTCTCCTCAAGCCATACGTCTTGCAAGTTCCAACCATTCTCTCCTACAATTGGAAATCGAGGTACAAACGATGTATTGAAGCCAGTAGCACAAATGATCGCGTCAACTTCGATACGTCTCCCAGACTCCTGTATAATACCAGTTGCTGAAATTTCTTGGATCGGCGACCTCGCTAACTCGACGTTTGGCGCAGCGAGCGATTCCAGATAGCTGGTTGAACCCGTGATTCGACGGCATCCGACTGGGGTGGTGGGGATGAGTGCTGTAATCAATTCTTCGTTGCCTCTTAATTCTTTGGTCATGTATCTGGTGATTGCTTTGCGAGACGATTGAGCTTGTTCGGATGAGTTGAGGATCTGAGAACATGATCAGTAACTCGAGTTCTAGCAAGAGAGGGAATGGTTCAAGAGTTCAGTATACAGTCTTGAATCTTTCTTTACGACTCAAGTCGTCAATGTGCTGCGTGAACTCGGTGTACTCATCTAGGTTTCCGAGGATGTTCCTCATTCTCTTTCTAGAGAAATGGTTATGTGAATCATCGGTATACTGCTGGCAAAATTGAACAGCCTTGCTCGGTGGTGCAATCTAGCACGAATGAAGTGCACCAACTTCTTGACGTCTGCATAAGGAGTCAACATATGGTGAATGCCGTGTCGTTCTGCTGTGGAGAGGAAACTTTACCTGGCTGGATTGCAGGCACGATCTGAACACCTGAAGCCCCATTCCCAAGCACAGCTACAGTCTTGTCATGATGTTGAAAGTCCCTAGGCCAGTTGGCTGTATGGATAAGCTGCCCCTTGAAAGAATGCAACCCTTCGATATTTGGCCACTTCCATTCACTGTCAAATGGTCAGCTCGTGCACCGACGCGGGAAATTTGGGACACCAACTTGAAGATTCCGGTCGCATCGACGAGAACTTGAGTACGATCTTCAGACACCTCCCCGGTGACATCGTGCTTCACGGCAACTATCCATTCACCACTGTCTTCCTGCCATTCAGCGCTCACCACACTGTATCCGCATTGGATGTTTTTTCGTAGATAACATACGAAACATTGGTTGTCTGCTTTTGAAGGGTGTGAATCATATTCAGACCACTGATACCTGCTCCTATGACGACGACCCGCATCGGAGAGCATTTTCCTAGTGGCCGCTCTTGAATTCTGTACTTCGATGACTCAATTTCAGCTTGGCGTGAAATGACTTTCGGAAAATCAGACAACTCTTGAAGACTGGGTGCCACTTCAACTCTCGGAAGCATGCCTGGATACTTCCGGGTGGCATGGTTTGTGTAAGATCTACTGGAATAATTCGAAGCCAAGCAGAGATGTGCATTTCGAAGTTGTCTTGACAGCAAATGTAACCCAATCTGATGCTTGAGACAGACGAGGGAGCGAGACATGGTTGCTGCAAAGGTGAAGAGGTGTTTGAGAATCGGGGTGTTTGGTCTCGAAGAAGGGTGTTGATGACCAGAATATCCTCTACAGCCCTATCGTTAAGGTGTCTTATATATTTTCAAATCTCATGAATCTTGATCCTAAAGCGAATCATTGACCGGAATTCAGCCTTCTTACAAGGCTGTCCTCATGCGAGTCGTCAACAGAAATTCACCCTTATTTCCCACAAAGACTCTTTGATGTTATTGATCTCTATAGGTGCAACATGTTGAATCTCTGCTGAGGCTGTGGCTTTCCAAGAGCTACATGCAGACTGAACCACTTGATTTCGCTTAGCCAACGATCTCAACAACATACACAACCACCAACATTTGATGCAAGTAAATAAGCCACAACCCAATTACTCGGGATTTGATCGCAAATGAATCTATTAATATCTACTAGAGAAGATAGCTATGGTTACGCACGATGTAGTTGCCGTCAGTGAGAAGTTGGTCTCGTGTGAAGCGCGGTCACCTGAGTGTTCAAGACAGTCCAATGCTTGATCAATCACATCCTCCTTGTCTTGGGCATTGACATTGGCTCGATCATGCTTGACCAACAAGACTCGAGATCATTGTGTTTCCCAAGCCTACATAAGTTTAGCTTTACTAACCGCTCGAGCATCGATGTATGAGGTCTTGTGCTTCCCCTACGCTGCAACCGATCGAGCACTCCCTTCTATAACATGTCGTTAAGGCTTACGATGACGGTTTGGGATGCAGAATACGAAGAGCACTCTGCTAAAGTTACTTCAGCAGTGTTGGATTGAAAACTCCATCCTTGACTCTCAGACCATGAGCTGGGGATGAATGGTGGTGCCTTAAAGTTGATTGGTTCAAGTTCACACGCGAGGTTGTCCCACTATTGTTTAACTCTTGAGCCAATAAAAGTGCCTATCGGATGCACTATGCATGTCGTTTACGGATATACTACGCATGCAATTTAAAAGCAGCTTTGTCCCAGCCGTTATCGGAAAGTATTTGCAAACCAAGAATTCGAACAGCAGAGAGACAAAGAAACAGAACAACGCAAGATGGGTGCCCAGATATCCAGCCTACTGGTCGACAGACCGAATTCAGATGCAGAACTTCTGAACTCCTTCAACACCACCGACGGCTTGCCCCTACACTCCGATGTCGTCGTCGTTGGCGGTGGCATCCATTCACTGATCTACGCTATCCACGCAAGAACTTTGGAGATGCATGAAGACAATAAGGGCAAGTAGCGAGTTCCAATGACTGGCCATTTCCATCCACCTTGTTCTTTCAAGCGCATAGTAAAGCTAACACTCACTTGGGTCGCAGACACTCCTTCCACCATCACCGTCCTCGAACGCTCCTCCTCACCAGGCTACAAGATCGGCGAGTCAACTTTGACCGTCTTTGGTCTCTGGCTCAAACAAGTCGGCATCTCCTCCCCTCTTCTTCACCACCTTTTCGGACCCAAAGACGGGCTTGCATTCTATTATTTCTCCTCTACCGGCGACCCAGAGTCCTACACAAACTTCATCGCCAACGGTCCCCCAGGAGATTTCGTCCCCACACTGCAGATTGAGCGTAAGGTCAGCGAGCTCTTGCTTACGCTTTTTGCGCAACGACTTGGCATCACAGTCCTCCATGGACACGAAGCCGTCATCGAGGATGACACAGTGAACAAGACCAGTGAGGAGACGGTCTTGAAGGTGTTGGATAAGGATACTGGGAAAGAAGAGAGCGTGGGTGCGAAGTTGTTGATTGATGCTACGGGTCGATTCCATCGCTTCGTCTCCAAGTCCAAGGAGGTTCGTATCCAACGTCCAAAAGGCAGTGAAGGCTTCAACACACATGCTTTTTGGGGATATTTCGAGTGCGATGTTGATGAGAAGGAGATTCCGTTGAGGGACTATGAGAGTGTTAATACGAATCATATTTGTGTTCCTGAAGGGTACGTACCTCCTCCATCTTTGCATGGGTTCTTGGCTGACAGAGAGGAAGATGGGCATGGGTTATTCGCCTTCCAACTTGGGAAGGAAGTCCCCTCCCCAACCTCATCAATATGATCAACCACCTCCTCGACCTGAACGCCGCGAACACACCGGCAGACGCCTACCCATCCACCGCTGAGCTGGTCAAGAGATTCGACCTAAAGTTCCGCTGGGTCATCAGCGTCGGCTTCGCACTTCGATCAGATGTCGCATGCCCATCCGACCTCGCCGAGTTCGGAAACTGCGAAGCAGAGCAGAAGTTCAACTGGGTCGTCTCCAAATACAAGAAAGTCTCCGACTTCATGAGCAACTTCGCCTTGATCCACGACCTCTACGGCCCAGGAACAACCTGGTACGTCCGCAAGAATCTCGCGTTCAAATCTCCGCGTGTTACAGGACCAAACTGGATGGCTATCGGAGACGCAACTGGGTTCACGAATCCGCTGTACTCGCCCGGCATCAATGCCAACATGGTGACCAGTATCTTCGCTGCTGAGATGACCAAGCAGTACCTGGATTCTGACAGCCAGAAGAAGGAGTTGCGGGATAAGTATGAGATGTTTTGCAAGGATCGGGTTACGAATCTGCAGAGAATGAATGTCTTCAATTATGTGTTGATGCGAGATCCGGCTCTTGGTCCTATTGGTCCTCTTTGGCAATATCTCATCGGAACCGGAAATGCCAACTTTCAGGGTGCGAAGAAGTACACGTTGAAGGACTGTCATGAGTTGCTGACGACTTGGGACTGGGGTGCGAATGAGGTTGAGTATATCGCCTTCGCCAAGAAGATTTGTCAACTTCTCGAAGGTCCTGCCGATTCTCCCTTGTCTACCGAGACCATCGAGGAGGTCCAAAGGGTTTCTGCAGAGGGATTGAAGGACGCCATCGCTACGGGCAAATACACCGGTCGTTGGGGAGGATTGTTCCGATACTATGACGATAATTTGGTGTTCAATAAGGAGAAGAGAGAGCGGGACGTTTTGGCGAAGAGATGTGAAGATTGTGGTGAGTGGCAAATGTTGCGGCCTGATATGTTGAAGTGTGTGTTCTGTGGTGCGGAGCACGCTGTCGAGGAGAGTACCAAGATTCTGTGGACATCGTAAGTTGGAGATTTTGCATATTGCTTGGACTTTTAGCAGAATTGGCACGTTGCTTGGACTTTTGGAAGACCTGACTGAGCATTGAAGCGAGACTCGAGGATGATTTATTTGGCCGAACGCTAGATTCTCAGATTGTTCACGTACCTGGCTAGATTTTGCTATTACTGAGGTTGTGCCGATAGAAACTTTCCATAGCTTTGAATTAAACCTAATGGAGAAGTAGATGGTAAACGTGCACGTGACCAAGTCAATGATGGGAACCTTGCAAGGGCATTAGAAAGGAGATTTGATACCCAAAGACAGCATTGGATGCAAAGTTTGAAGAAGTGAGATGCTGCTGAGATCGTTGGATCTATCGCTCTACTTCCATCAGCCCAGAGACGCCAGATTCTATATCGCCATTCAAGCAGTGCTTCCCTTCCTTCCTGCCTCCAGATTGTAAATCTTCTGGATACTCTTCAACACATTCTCAAAATCAATCTCCAAATCTTTCAACAAGCCGTCCTTAAGATCAAACACCCATCCATGCACAATCGGATACTCGTTCTTCTGGTAGCTCTGCTGGACGGCCGCCGTCTTGATCACATTTCGACACTGTTCCAGAACATTCAACTCGACCAATCTCTTGTTCTTTTCTGCCAGATCCTGAATTTCATCAAGTTCTTTCTCATAGAGACGATAGACATCGCGAATGTTGCGAAGCCACGGGTTGAGAATTCCCATATCGGTGTGCGATAAAGCTGCCTGGACACCGCCGCAGTTGTAGTGACCGCAAACCACAATGTGCTTGACATGGAGATGAACGACAGCGTATTCGATCACAGACATAACGTTTAGATCAGTGTTTGGGACCAAGTTGGCGATGTTGCGGTGGACGAAAACCTCACCGGCATCGAGGCCCATGATCTCGTTCGCTGGCACGCGACTGTCGGCGCATCCGATATACCTGTTCACTCACATCAATTCCCCTTCCCCAAATGAGCCAAAGACACTAACAGATAATCAGGATGCTGACCACTGGACAGCTTCTCGAAGAACCCGGAGTCCTCCTTCACCTTCGACGCGACCCACGCCCGATTGTTGGCAAAGATACGGTCCTGATTCTCCCTCAGGAAGTGCGATACACTGTGCTGTCTTCCTTTCGCGTCCATGTTGCTGGTGAAATGTCGCTTTGGGAAGTTTGAGCTTTTGTTGTGAGAAGAGCAAGAACGGATGAATGAGGGGATCCGAAATCCAAGGTTCTGGGCCGCGATATCGATATCTTTTCTTTTTCTCGCGCTATTTTTAACTGGGTACAGAGATCTTGGGTGGGCGTGGAGGCATCCCACGGTACCCCTAGTACGACCAATCAGAAAGGACATTATGTGAATACAATTATCATGATTTTGAGGTTATCCACGAGAAGCTTTGAGGATGTCTTGAGGATGAAATTTGTGACGGTGAAGTGGTACATGAAAATATTTTAGTGGCTGGGCACGTGCGACGCTAAGAGGAAGAATGAGTCGCCATGCCGCCTGAAAATCAGGGATGTGATCGCTAAATTTTCAGGCTCTCGTGCGCTGAAGATTTTCTTGGATAGGGGATGCAGCGCTAGAAACCTGCAAGCGAGTGGGGGCGTTTTCACCACTGCATGTCTTGATGTAAGATCGGAATGCGATTTCAAAGGACCGCAAGTGAGATGAAGAGAAAGTCTGGATTAAGTACTTGATATAGAAAGACAATTACTTTAGGATTATAGTGCACATTTTTTGGTTGTAAATGTCGGTGATGGCACGTGACCGGGCTGGAATGGACCAGGAGAATCAAGTTCAGTCCCGGCCTTGACCTAATTTATTGGAAAGATGGCCTTCAGTCATTGGGACATTGAGAATATTCAATGAGGAGATCTTACTCTTGAAAGATGTGAAAATGTTGACTTTCACACTTTTTACTCGATAAACATGGTAACAATAATATTGTCTTGCACGGAAGATTAGGTACAGAAGAATTCTTGAGACGAGAATGTTTGGTATTGTATTTGATGTCCCAAAGATGTAAATGCCATGATAATATTGGTAAGAAGTTATTCATGTTCCAAGAATGGAGCTGCTGGCTTAGTGATTTGACTTGGCACAGGGACTTTTAAAATGTATATATTGCACCTTGTTTTTGGGATATAAATGTCCTAAATAACTGTCAGATAATGGTTTGCTTGAAGTTGCAAGTAGAAAGTGACGCGAATATGACACAATTACATTTTAGTCGCAATTGTGTTTTGGGAATTTTGAAGCTTTTGATCTTAGACTTACTAAATCCAGGATTACACTTTTGAGTTTCAAAAGTCTTGGATAGCTATGGAATAATCGTTTATACTTGACGATGTAAGAGGATTTTTGCATCACATGGTTGCATTTCACGAGTAATCTTCCAGATTTTACAGAATCTAGGAGAGTACTTTTGAGTTTAAAATGTCTTGGGTAAAGGTGGGGCGATGATTAGTACTTGTCGAGAATGTAAATGGAATCTTGAAAGTAATATGTATATTACTTTTGGGTACATTTCACGAGTAATGCCCTCCGGGAAACTAAAGTTATTGAATTCAGGAATATACTTCTAAGTCTTAAACGTCTTCCAATTTGAACAAAGAGTAATGTAAATCTCGGCGAATAATTGATGGTGGATAAGTTTTGGCTGGGTTTTGCAGTTTGTGGGTAATGTGGATGTCCGTACTTTTATAGAATACCTTGCGCTAACTGTGAATCTCCGTTTTGGGAATAAAGCTTTTCGTGATGGGTAGTGCTTCAAAGGGTAATCTTGTGTAAATTTGTAGAGTATCAGAGGCATGCGATAAGATCATATGGTAGATCCAGGCATGCATTGTTTCTAGAAAGCGATGTTACAAACATTAATATCTCAAATCCATTCCCTCCATCAGTTCCAAAAGACTCGGTTGCAGCAAAACGACCAAAAGCAATGTATCCAAAGTACAAGAAGCTTACACCGCACTCCGCCTAATGACCCGCTTGCCTGCCGCGATTTGGGGGGTTCCTAAGCTCATCGCCGTTGGCATACATAATTGCGTCCGCATTCCCGTCAGTATTGTAGCATCGTCGACATCGAGTTTTACCACAGCGACAAACACAAGACGCATCAGGGCGAGCTCTACTCCAGATTTTATTTTGTCCTGCTCGGTAGGCATTCCATCTTTGGCACTGTTGAGATTAGCAACGCTTCATCGGAATTGATAGGTTCCTTAGCATTGAGAGGGTTGACCTACATGGACATCGCAGCAAATCCAGCCTTGGATATTAGCGAACTGTTCTTGGACTTGATCCGCATTGCCGAATTGCATTTGATTCTGATCTGCCATTTTGTGTTGAGCTGGCAAGTATTTGTTGGTTGGTTCTGTGAAGGTCGGTAAGTTGAACTTGTTTCTTTGTCAAGGCAGAATGAAGTATTGATGTTGTTCTTGATTTGTGTCGTGACGTTTATGGATGAAGAAAAGACACCACTTCTAGGCAAAGTACATTTTCTTTTATAAACCTTCCGATTTATGGTTGACTCCTCAGAACTCTCGGATGAATCCAAGCTTGAACGCAAAGTTTGCAGTTTTGATTTATTCTCGTTGAATGTGACGTGTAATGGGACTTGAAGTGGGTTCTGGAAAATGCTTCTATTCATAGTCTTTGGATAAGATCCAAGGTGCGACTTGATGAGAGCGTTCGCAGCTCTGACTGTCTCTGTACATCATAGAGGAATAGGAAGAGCGACAGGAAAGAATGGCTTTTTAATCTCCCAGCTTTGCTTGGACATCTCATAGACTGGAGCACTCTGGTAGGTCAAAATGCCATATGTAGACAGATAGCATGACATTGCCCAAAGATCGATTGTACTTCCCAACGGAAAGTCGTTTTCAAAAAGGGCAGATAGGGCTGATAAATTTGGCACGACGAGAAGACATGTCTGAAAAAGGAAGAGCAACGCTATAATGTCCAAAGTTTTCAAAGATCATTACGAAACGTGATTTTGGAGATGTCCTTGATGCCGAGGTCTCTAAGACCTCCGCAACCTTGAAACTGATGATATGCCTTTGCAGTCCCACCACTCTGTCGGCAACAGGAGGCACCTCGAACAAGAAACCCTAAGTATACTAAACAACAAACTTATGAAATGCTATGCTTATCACTCATCTCACTCGCCCACTCCACTCTTCCATCCCCTCCATCACCCGTCACCCCAAAATCACGGTCGATATACTCTCATCGTAACCGGCATACACGGCCTCCCCGCAACCGCCACTATCAACCATTATCAGCATCTCCACCCCATTTACCTCCCCTTCCCCTCCAAATCAAGTACAAAAGCAAGGAAAGGAAAAGAGAAGCTTACTATCCAACTGATTCCCCAGCCCCGAATACCGGAACTCATATCGATCCTGACTTGCAGTCCTAACACAAATATGTCCCCCTACCACATCCATCGTCAGCCATTGCCCTTCCAAGAATCCCGTCCAAAACTCACCAGACGTCTCAGGCACCGTCCCTCTCGCTCGAAGTACCAACTCCAATTGCAAGGCATCCGTATCTACATTACATCCATACACAACATCAAAAAGTGCTTTCGGGTCTCCGCGTTCTGTCATGTCTTCTGGTGTGTACTTCGTTCTATTAGCACCCTTCCCATTCATCATCTTACCGAAGAACAGATGATTATCACACGCCAATCCTGACATGAAGAAAATCTGTTTCTGTTCGGAAAGGTGAGCAGAGCTGCTTTACCGGCAATTTTGGGTGAGTCAACGTGAGCAAGGGTGAGTCGAAAGTGAGAGCGATAATAGACGGACCAGTATCAAAGGTGACCTGTTTCGGCTCCTCGGCTACAACTGCCGCCAGTTAAAATTAGAAAAAGTCAATTAAGGATTCTTTCGGAGCCAATTCTAGATCTTATACCCGATTTATCTGTGCTTATATCTCTTACATGCCGTCACACGGAGTACTATAATTGCGAGTAAATCGGGTTAAAATATTATATTCTAGAATAATCGTATTTAAAATATATGTAAAGGGGTCATCAAAAGGGTCGGATCAGGGAGCAAAGTAAATAAGTTTAATTGCTGAAACTTAGAGAAGAGAAGTAAAGTCGAGCGGCTACTCGGCTCTTAATGAGGCTCGGCTGGTGGCGCCGAGCTAGGGGCGCACGTGCCGCATGTGCCGCACGTGATAGCGCCCTACGATACTGCGCCCCCCCTTGCGGTCTCCCAAGAGAGCCCGAGGACTTTACTAAGTACAAAACAGCCTAAGCACGAACCACCACTTAAGCCCGTTTCTCCCTTCTCCCTTATAAACCCAATCTAGTCCGTATTACTATTATTTTCTTTTTCGAAATTTATTTTAAAGTTTTTATTTATTATAATAATTTATTTTATTTTTAATCGATTTATTTTATATATTCGAATATTAATATTTATAAATAATGAATTAAGAATTATTTGATTAAACTTATAAATTCTATTTAATATATTAATTTAAAATATTAATATTAAATTATTTATAATATATAAAAATTATTATAAAAAGAATTAAATTTTATAAATAAGAATATAATATATTATTTCCTTTATATATAATATTAATTTTTATTTCGAGTATTATATATATAATTATATATATATTATTTAAATTAATTTCTCGAAATTAATTTAATAATAATTTATTATAATTTTCTAATTATAATTTTATAATATAAATAATAAATAATTATTATAAATCTTTTTATTATTTAACGTAATATTCTTTTTATAAACTTATATTTATTTAATATAAACGAATTTTATTTTAATTTTAAATATTATTAAAAAAATATTTCAAATAAATTATTTATTTATTTATATTAATAATATAATAAATTTTAAAATAATTATAAATCTTTTGGATTTCTTTATT
>FJOG01000099.1:4322-59341 GCA_900073065.1 Phialocephala subalpina
GGCATTTTGCTCCGCAGGCCTCGCAGGGGCGCCCCTACGGGGGGCTACTTTTTTCTATTTAATGATATACTTTTTAAGTTATCAGCTCTTAAATTGCGTTTTTTATAAAGGTATAAAGTTATAGTAATATTGGTTAATACTTGCATTTAACGAGGTAACTCGCTTGGATTTACCGCTCCGACGAGCCTCACTAAAATAACGACATTTTGAGTTTTACTTTACGAGCCCGCATCGTAGTTATTCTCTTATAGAATTTTACGATAAGTTTATATATGAAAAGCGCTCAATTAAAAGAATATTTGTGTAGTTAAACTCGAATTAATACGTCTTTTAGTTTCTTTGATATTTGTAATCAAAGTTAGAGCCAATATGATTAATCGATTTTTTGCGAGGCAGATTTTGCCGGGCGGTAGCTAAAAAGAGTTACCGCTCGGTAGAATTTGCCTCAAGAATCGATCGCATTAAATATTTAACCTTTATAAGCCGCATTATATTTATTCTCTTATAGAATTTTACGATAAGTTTATATATAAAAAGCCTTTAATTAGAAGAATATTTGCGTAATTAAGTTCGAATCAATCCGTATTTTAGTTTCTTCAATATTTGTAACTAAAACTAGAATCGATATGATCGATCGATTTTCTAAGGTAGATTTTGCCGGGCGGTAAAAGCTCTACATATTGATCGCAACTTTTAGCGTAAATATCGAAGAAATTAAAAGACGGATTTATTCGAACTTAATTACGCAAATATTCTTCTAATTAAAGGCTTTTTATATATAAACTTATCGTAAAATTCTATAAGAGAATAAATATAATGCGGGCTCATAAAGTAAATCTTAAAATGTTAGTATTTTGGTGTTCCTTTGTCGGCTTGAATGCCTAAGGTATCCGAGTTTTTTTTTCGGCCAATCAAATCGCAAAATTGGAAATTCAATTATTTTCACTTCTATATTTTGCAAACTATAAACAGAGCTAGCTATAAAGAGTTAGTCTAATGCATAGAATATAAAACTTAATTTTAAAAATAATAAATTAAATTTTTTTTTAAAGATTTTAATTCTTAATTTTTAATTTTTAAACTCGAAACTCGATTCCAAACTTTTTTTCCACCTGCCCAAACCCCCACACTCCAACCACGTGATTTTCAGCGGGTGGGGGTCTAAAGCCCCCTCCACCCTGCGCTGCGCTAGGCAATAATTGGGGATTAATTCTCTATCACATAAGGTAAGAGCCTCTTGCATTTAGTCTTCGGTCCACTCCATTTTAATTATTTAAAGATGATGGTAAAGTTATTTTAATGAAAATTTTATATGTGCATTCGGTGTATCTATGCACGGAGAGTAGATCTCGGTTAACGCCGAGAGTCGAAAATCATGAAAATTTTGATTTTTGTACATATGACTTTATAAGATGGCTTAAAAAGATGTACGAGAGAAGGTTAATGTTGCGAAAGGTAGAAGAGAGTATAAGCTATCATTTCCCTCAATTACGGCGCTCTAAGAGCGTTGGTAGTGATGCTATAAGAGTACAACTTTGGGGTTTTTGGGGTGTTGCACAACTGGTGTGTATGGTTTGCCTTAGTATAGTCTTCGAAACACCCCACTTGCTCGTTCGCATTCTTCTTCTGGTATCAATTCGGCGTTAAACATGGCCGCATTGCCTTGAGCCCAGCCTCGATGTGCAGCAATGTTCCCAATTCTGATCAGGTCGCAGTCAAGGTGGCCGGAAGCAATACCAAGGGTAGTCTCTCTCACTTGCTCCAAGTACCGGGGGCGAATCGTTATCTTCAACCAGTGGTTTTCAACGATCAGGTTTCTATCCATGATTTGTCGCTCGTCCTTCATTGTTTTGACTTTTCCTGCTCGGCATAGAAACTGGCTTTCCACATTTGAACTTTTGCTCGTGCAGCTTCCAGATTGTCGATGGCCTTTTCGTGTCGCCGGGAAGGTGGGAGGTCTCAACCAAGAAGCGTTCAGCTGTATGACTGATAGGTGAACTTGGTTCATGGTGGTCTTGGTAGCTGGTCGCGGTCTGCAAGAGATCGTTGCTAGCTCTCGGAAATCCGCGTCGTCTGCTGCCATTTTGTGTTGGTCAGGAATGGAAGTGTGGAGGACCAGGGTGTTGAACTCAGTTCATGACGGTCTTCATGATGGTCTTGGTGGCTGGTCGCGGTCTGCAAAAGAGTATGGACAGTCCGCGTCGTCTGTTGTCCTTTTGTGCTGATCGGAACTAGAAATGTATTCGGGAGGTGAGTGGTACTAGTTGTGGTTATGATCGAAGGAGTAGATCCGAGGTTTGTAGAAGAGGTGAAGGGTGTCGTTGTCAAGACCCTCGAGCATCCATAAAGTGTCACGACCGGATCAGCTAGTGGCTTCTAGTAGCTTGGATCTGCTTCATCTACTGTAGAACCTCTTATCCGGTAGCAAGTGCTGCGTACCAACTGCTAAGCCTTTTATCTCTCTTGTGCCATATAAACATAAGCGCCACCGGGGGAATGTTGGCCAATTCCGACCTAATCAGCTGGTGGTCTCTGGCAATTTGCACCTGCTGTGAAGGTCCATCTTCTGGTACCCGCGTCTGGCTGCTGGTTTCTGCCCCGTGCTCGCGCTGGCCATTCGTCCTTCATCCTCCTCTCCGGATCTTGAAGACGTGTAACCCACTCACTTCTTCCACCCTATGCAGCATCTGCTTCTGCTCTGGCTGCTTGTTCTCGGACTTGAGACTCTCTCAGCTGCAACTTCCATCGTTATACCTCTGCATTGCCATCAATGTGCTGGCTAGCTGTATGCCCTGTGCTGGTGTAGTTGTTGATGTGTTGAGTGGCACCGGATGCGCTCGAGTTGCCATGCTGGCCCACGTTGGCGGCAAGCTGACGAGATGGCGTTGTGTATACATGCGGCAGTGGTAAGGCTTGTCTTGATGTTCTATTGTGACGGAGATGTTGTGGTGTCTGTGGAAGGCGACAGGGTGGATTTGTGGTGCAAGGCGAGTGCTTGCTAGGCCCTGTCACCTCGACAACGTTGAGCGCGAGGCAGACACTAGGTGAAAAGCAGTGACGACTCCGGCACCACGACAAGAGGAATCAATACAGAATGAGGTCTGGGATACCAATACGTGATCTGAATGATGTCAGTTGAAGAGGAAGAAGGCCAGAGGCAACCGGGCGGGATAAGAAGGATAATTGAACCAAAGAGGAGTGGACACGGGTATATTGAGTTCCACAGAGGCACTCGTCCTAGTTCACATGTGCAGCAGGCTGGAGAGGCTGCTAGCGAAGAGTGTCGGGCGAAGAGTGTCGGGCGAAGAGTGTCTTTTGGGACGAAGCGTGAAACTCAATTCTGGCGGCGAGCTGGCGTTGTGAGTGGCTTGGTAGATTCGAGCTGTTTAATCTTCTCTACTTCATGCCGGGCATCACAACCAAACACTCAAATGAAAACAAGTACTTCAACTGTGGCAATTTATTCATAGTAGTTACTGAAATTGTACTTTCGAGAGCAGCTTTTAGAACACCTCCCGAGCAACCCAAAGCCCCTTGGTTATTATAGACCATTGTTGTCACAAGTGAAGACGCCGGCAACGGTGCCTGCAGCATAGCTATTGATGATGCTTTGGACACTCACGTATGTTCCAACTCCAAGAAAGTACACACTTCAATCAGTCAGTAAGAATGAAAATTTGAGTGTTTGTGAATATAACTTGCCCTATTCCGATAATGACGAGGTTGAAAGCTAGCATCATGTATCCCCACCAGGAGTTTTCGTGGATCCAGTTGATTCCGCCATCGACTCTTCTCATTCGAATGTACGCTACACCCCCTGTTCATCAATGTCGAGTTAGCTGACTGTTCTTAGGATGTCTAGAGAGTGAAGAAGCCTGTCTTAGGAGTGCCTATGGAGCACATCTGGCGTGCATTGGAGCAATGATTCCTGAGACAACACAAAAGGCGGAACAATTATCCGAGAATTTTTAACTTACAAAATATGAATCCTAAAGGCGTTAGTTTACTGCTTTTACATGTCTTCTCCGAGAAGATGACACCTACCAAAGAATGAATCAAAGAGAGAGGACATGAGTGACAAGAGATCGGAGAAGAACGGAATGACCTCAGCCTAGATAGACAGGTTAGATTCATATCTTCTTAGAGAGGCCGAAGGGGGATCTTACAATGATGAATGCTCCAACCCATGTAGCTGCTAGGATGCCGGCCCAAGCAGACCAGCCAACGATGGTATTTGAGGTCTTATGTTTCGTTCCTTCGAAAATCCGGAAGAAGATGAACCTTGCCGAGACCGAAGCATACAGAACACCCAAGAAGATCAGCGTTGGAATCATGAAGGAGAATGACACCTTCTTGAACACCTCGTTTCCAAGTGAGCCGAAAGCAGGAGAAGTGTTGTAGTTGTTTCCAGTGTAGGCATAGACAACAGAGCCAACACACCCAAAGACGATGATCTCCGCGATTGTGACAGCCCAGAGTGCCTTTGGGAAATCCTTGGGCTCTCTCATCTCAGCAATGAAGGACGGAATCGTAATCTGGCCGATGAATGTGTAGCTGATGTTCAGGAATGCGCTCATGCCTGCAACGAAAGTGGTGCCCTTGACAGGGATAGCCGTCACAATCGGCTCTCCACCATGCAGTCCAGTAAGAGGTATGATAGAGTTGGGATCGGGGTTATAGTCTTGGGGGTGGGTCTCAATGCCAGCAAAGATGGCAGCCAGGAGGACAGAGAGGAAGGTGAAAAGGGCTGACACAGTCGCAAGCCTAGCAAGAGCACTGAACGTTCGGGGAAGCGATGCAAACCAGCAGATGATTGCTGCAATGACTGCAAACACAACTGTACACTGGCTGTGGTTGGTGATGGTGTTGAGATACTTGGCGCTCACAAGGACGTGCAAGCCCTGCTTTTGTTAGCGATTGCAGTGATGAAGAATTCTTGCGTCCATACCTGAATGAACGTGTTGTTCAGAATGAACATCACAGCTGTCACATACCACGCCCAAGTCTTGCCCCAGAAGAGCATTTGTCCGATGTCACAAACATCTCTGACCTCTGGGTGTCTGTTCATTGGGTCAGCATTTCACTGATCTCCAAACCCACGCAACTGAACTGTACGAAGGACGTGTCTCGCCACGTACCTTAAGCAAAACTCCCACACAACCAAGGAGGTGTACAAGACCAACCCAGCGATGACGACTGTCAGGATGAGGCCCGGGACGAGGCCCAAAACTGAGTATGAATAAGGAAATGACATGATAGCCAGGCAGATATACTCGGAGAAAAGTAATGCGGCGGTCTGTTCGAACGGTCAGCCAAGACCATAAGAATGACGAGATGAAAACACGGCACATTATCCGATGGAGAGCGGTAGCGGATGACTTGCGTCCACGGTAAGGCACATTGAGAAGGAGCGCAAATATGAGGGATTCAAAAGGGTGCATAGTGGGTCGAAAAGGCGCATTGGTGAGTATACTGAAGTACATTCGCAGAAGACGGCGACATACCTTCTGCCAGCTGCAGGTCCTGTATTGGATAGCATTACCAGCCTCCAACTCAATCTGTTTCCCCAGAATATCAGAACCGGAATCATCAGAACCAAAATCGTACCCCTTCAAGTGCGGTAACACATCGGCGATTCTGCCACCAGCCTTGCTGCTACTGCCGTATTTGCTCCTCTTCGGCTGGTCCTGTTCGAGATCGACATTGCTAAAGCCATTGTTGGTAGTGGGTGTATGTTGATTCTCCTTGTCCTTGAAGTCCGGACTAACATCCTTTTCTAACGCCATTTTCGAGACGGAAAATGGACAATTAGGGTATAATAAATTGAGTGAGAGCTAAAAAGTTCCGGCTGCATTAACCACTCGCTATAGGCGTATGAAGGAAGAAAGAGCGCGTGCCGAGGATGTTTCGCTCGTATACGGGCTGGAATAATTGTGAGATGATTGAAGACGACAACGTTTATCGATAATGGAGAATGCAATGTGGGAAGTGGGTTGTCTTAAAACAACCCAGTTTGATCCATAGACACAACCTAGCACTACCAGGGAAAGGTCTACGGTACGTAAAATGTGGAAAGAGCCATTGAGGGACCCCGCTGAAGTCAACGGACGCCCGTCTGGAGAACGGGTCTGCAAGGCAGGAATGCAGGATGGAATAGTTGTGGGATGCTAGGACAAGGAAGGTGTTAGTCGACGTCGATCGACGTCAGAAGTTCCCTGCCATCTTACTCGCTTCCGAGCCACACTTGCACTTCCACCGGGCCCGCAGAAAGTTGTGATCGATAGCCGTCATCGATGCGGAAACTGGTATTCGGTGCGATACAAGTTACTGTACCTTCGTACCAATGTACAATTGCATCTCTTGTATGGTGTGGTGTTGTGATTGTAGCCTTTATGGGTCTACCAAGAAGGCCGGACGAGGTGCTTGTTCGTGGCAACTCTCTCTCCCAGCATCTCGGAGCGTTTCCTCATACGCCGCAAAGAGTCCAAGACTCTCGTTCCGATGAACCGATTGATGGCAAACTAGGTCGGCTGGGCGCAGAGATTTTTATCGAGATTTCACGTCACGGAAGCTGGGTTAGATGTCCTGGACTGCTCTGGGATTTTGTAGGTCGTGGAGATGCTTACTTGAAAATAAGCTCTTCCGTCCAAGACTTGTGGCTGCAAGAACGTGGGTTGGCGCCGTGAGCTTCGTTTTGTGGCTGAATGCGAACCCATTGTGAGGAACGATTTCCCCATCCCAAACATGATCTTGCTGTACCTCCAAGGGATTCGACCGGAGGATTTCGATTGTGTGCTATGCATCATAGATTCGCCATCCTTCGTTGCGTGGGCTGATGCTGCCTCCCGGTGAACGTAATTATCCGCACACCAAAATCATGACCACACCAAAACATCAACCAAAACACTCCATAGATTTATATCTACAATACAAAATACAATTAAACTAATAACCAGTCCTCTTGCCATCGTAGTCAATGACTTTTTGAAGTCTTTCTGGCATTTCGTCAATCCAATTATTGATTGTTTCCCGATCTAGCTCTTTCCACCCCTCTAGAACCAGCTCCTTCATGATCTTTTCATCCCAATGAGGAACCTCTCTGAGCTTCTTCTTAGGAAAGAACCAGCTATTCTCTACTGGAGAGAGATCTGGTGATTCTGCACAGTTTTTATAAGTGGTTAAGCCGTTCTGTTGCTTCCACTGCTTAACAATGTTATTGGTGTCATTCTTGCTATAGCCATGGCCTGAATCACCATCCTCTTCCAAGACAAAGTCCTCTCCAGCTTCAAGCCAAGGCTTAACTATTGGATCTAGAATCTGATCAATGTAGACTTTGTGTGTCATCTTGCCATTAGAGTTTATTGGCACATCGTAGAAAGTGATCTCTGACTTGAAATCATATCCTATGGCAGCCCACCAATGGACCTTTGGAATAGCCTCAAGATCCTCTTCCTCTTCCTCATCATCTTGCCTCTTCCTCTTCTTGTTCTTCTTCTTCTTCTTCGGCTTCTCAATCTCCATAACACAATCAGGGTGATGCCGTGTGCCTGCTTTCCTTATGATATTGATACTTCCTTGTGGGCCAAAACTACTATGACATTCATCAGAGAACCGAACCTTTCTCCAATGATATTTTGTAGGGTATTTTGCCAGCATATCCTCTACCCATTTGTTCCGTCTGTTGCAAAGATCAGGGCTAGCATATAGCTTCTTGCAGACCTTGCAAATGTGATATCCACGCGTAGCCATTGTCTCTCTAATCAGACGCGTCGAGCACCCCTCAAGCCCTATATTCTCTGCCAATTGCTGCCAAGTCAAAGTATGCCCTTCCCAGCCATTGTTCTCAAGTATATCCTCCATTTCATCGATTTGGGAAGGAAGGATCTTCGGTTTGGGGCCACGGCGCTGTGTGGGATCGCGTAGAGGATTATTTTGAAAAGTACGCGCAGATTCGGTGCCAAGAAGCTCATCTTGAAGAGTCTCATAAGCTTGACGAGGCTTAAATCTAAGAGCTTCAAAGATCTCTGTCTTTGGAACGCGTTCTAAAGCTGGTTTGCGACTCTCCCACCAGACAATAGACTTCAAGGCAGTTCGATGTGGTGTAGAGTACTCTTGGCCGGGCTGGCGCGTGCCAATTGTGCGATCAATTGATGTGGCAGGATCAGGAGTGATAGGGCGATCAATTTGCTGATTCATATTGTCAAAATCAAGAAAGAATCACGTATAGTTGAATTGTTATAAAATTATAAAGATGTTATTGTTTTGGTGGGGAATTTTTGGTGTGCGGATAATTACGTTCACCGGGAGGCTGCTCAAAACCTCTATACTCACCTGTGTCCTCTTCAAACCCCGAAAGTCCAAAGTTGGTTCGTACATCCAGGATGGTGTCGTTCTTGCATTTTCCCTGGTATCGGTGACGTCTGTAGCAGGGAGCCGCTTCGGGAAAGGCGTCCCTGGAACGTGTGGGGGAGTGCAATCACGTGCATCGGACCCGCCGACAATCCTTGAAGAGCTGTGTATTGTCTCTGGAGCTTTGAGATGTTGCATTTCACTTGGTAGGTGGTACCACATTTGTAGCTGCCTGACTACGTCCCAAGTGAGCCATGCCTTGCACAATAGCTGGTGAAATCTGGGTTCCTGAACTACAAAAGCAATGCAACCTCATACAACCCATAAACGGTCGGTATACAACGTATACAGACATTGGAAACGAGGAAGAGGAGGAGGTGCAAATCATATACTATGTATAGTCATGTGGGTTCTATCTTACCCCTTACTTGTTCGCTAATTCGATCGCTTTGGTGGCCGCCTCCTGGAAGTCGTCGAATGCATGCAAAGGCAACCCACTTTCACCAATCTGAGCCATAGATTAGCTTGAGGTTATGGTATGACAAGAATGGTACTCACGATCTTCTGTCCCTCCTCTTCATTTGTTCCACGGATCCTCACAACGACCGGAAGTCTCATCTCCAGCTCCTTGAAAGCCAGAAGGACACCATTGGCAATCATGTCACCCAAGGTCAAGCCACCGAAGATATTCACAAAGATGACCTTAACTCGCGGATCCTGAAGAATCACCTGAAAGCTCTTCTTCACCGTCTCACTCGTCGCCTTCCCACCAGTATCCAAGAAGTTTGCGGCTTTACCACCAGCATCAGCCAATGCATCGACAGTGTTCATCGCAAGACCTGCTCCGTTAACCAAGGTCCCAATATTCCCATCGCCAGCAAGCTTGATGTAAACAATTCCGTCTTTCTCAGCTTCCACTTCTTGTGGGTCTTCATCTTCGATTCTGCGCAGGGCATGGATATCTTCTTGTCGCTTTGTGCTTCGGAAAGCTGCGTCGTCGAAGCCGAAGTTTGCACCGACTACTTTGAGCTCGCCTAGTCGTTCCACGAACATGGTTTCGAGGAGAAAGGCCTCTTTCTTCATGTAGAGGTCGATCAACCCGTTAATGAGCTTTGGTAGGGAGTCCTTGGATGATTCGGTAAGTTGTAAGTGCTGAGCAATTGCTGCGATTCTGATTGAGTCAAGACCCTTTCTGTAGTCGAATGAGAACTTCTTCATATCGAGATGCGGCTGGTTTGTATCAGCTGCTGGTGAAGCAACGATGCAGGGCGATAGGTTTGCTCGGTCTACTGCGACTCCAAGCATCTAGTTGAAGACTGGAATTAGCATAACTCCGAGATGGGTTTCGTCACGTTGCTCGAAAAGGAGTGAAGGGTAAACTTCCTGGGAAGCGAGGCACTTACGTGCTTCCGACCCTTCCCAGAGTAGACAGATGCGTTGATACCTCGCTCTCGAAGAAGACCCAGAGCTTGATCTTCGGCAATGTGTAGATTTCGGCGTTGCTCTATCTGGAATGAATAGCTTGCTACTCGTGGCCGCACCCTTCGCAAAGTATGTAGGCCTCTGCGTTGAGAAACTCCTGATCCAGAAGTGGCGGCACCACTGCTGGCACGCCCCGAATTTCCCAGAAGGACCTTCATAGCATCTCCAAGCTTAGATGGATGATTGACGACCGTAACTCCTACGTCTTCCAAATGCTTTATTTTTGTCAAGGCATCAGACTCTCCGGGTAAAGTGAAAGCACCAGCATGTCCCATCACCCTCCCAGCAGCGGCGTGAACGCCACCAATAAGTGCAGAAATAGGTCTGTAGCTACATCAGGCTGGATTTTACCAAATGAGTCTCGTAAACGCAAACGTACTTGGGATTTGATGACCGGTTCCGATATTCTCGTATCCATTCAGCAGCTTCCGGCTCTGCTTCACCACCAATTTCTCCAATGAGAATGATTCCTTCGGTGTCGTCATCATGCTCGAAGACCTTGAGTGCATCAACAAAGTTAGTGCCTGCAAGAACATCACCTCCCATACCAATACAAAGACTTTGTCCAAGTCCAGATCGCGTTGTTGATGCCACAGCTATTTGCCTATTAGTATGATCTAGTCACCGATTGATTTTTGCTTCACCTTCGTAGCTCAAGGTTCCGGATTTTGCAATGATTCCAATTCGACCTGGCATGAAACATGGCAAAGGTTGAAACCCTATCCTACATTTTCCAATCGCAGATATGATGCCAGGAGCATTTGCACCTACAAATCTTGACTTCGATTGGGTTTTTAGAATTGAGTGTATCTCGAGGGACGTTAGTAACGCAATTGCAAAGAAAACATAGTATCATACTCTCATGATGTCGTGGATTGGTATACTATGAAGAGTTTAACACAAAGTCCCCACTCTAGACGCAAACGCAATTGAAAGATGCCAACAGAGGGCAAACTTGCTATTTAAAAGTCTCACTTGAACTATGTAGCTGCATATAGGAGGCCAAGGGTCAAAAACACTTACTGCTCCGCGACTGCAACAACCAGAGGCACCTAGGAGGAGAACATTAGCCAACTGCAAGGTATGATGAAATCAGGTGGTCCTACTTCCGCCTCAATTGCCTCTTCTATGGCCGCCGGTGCTTGATGAGCTGCTACATAGATACCCGTGGCATCAGGCTTCAGCTTCTTCATAGCCTATCATTGTCTCTATTCAGTAATAGACCATCAATCCATAAAAGGAACACTACCTCGCGAACAGTGGGGAGCACAGGAAGTCCCAAGTGCTCTCCATTCTTCCCAGGAGTGACTCCGCCGACAATGTTGGTACCCCATGCTATCGACTCTTTCGCATTTGCTGTTGCCTGGTAGAGTTTCAGCAAAATATCATTTGCAAACTTAAAGAGAGTCTCACTTGTCTTCCTGTCCATCTTGTCAGCTGATTGAAGAGTGGGTGAAATAGATGTTTGCTCTAAATTTACCTGTAAAACCTTGAAATATAACCCGTGTATGCTTCCCGATCTTCAAGTTGGAAATGGTATCTGAATATGACAAGTGACGAGAAGAACTGCTGAAATGTTTTCTGGTCCACGTGCAAGTACTTCTACCCCGCAGGACATGCCGTGGAACCATGTCGGGCTTCGATTTTGCAGAATGACCAGCTGAGACTTCTTGAATATGTACAATCTACCTGACCAATAGACTTTTTGCAGAGAATAGAAGAATATAGAATTATATGAAAGACAAGAGGAACGAGATGGCTAACCAGTATCCGGTCCTCGGCCGGGAATAGCAGCGGATGGAGCTTGCCTTGCCTTTCCCCACAGAACACGTGCAGCACTTGCGGGGGCGGCCTCGAAGGATTGAAGCCATTGCCAATTGCATCACTGTGCTGAGAGGCTGCTGAACCTGGCCACGAGGAGGCTGAAAGATTTTCTCCCGTGGTGCAGACTCTGACCATCTGACCGGAAGGGCCGTGTTTGGATCTTGATCAGAAAGTGGTCTGGGACAATTCACGGATGATCTCCAACATGCGTGGCATCCCCGCTATTCGTACATTCTTCTAGACTCCCCCACAAAACTGTGTGTCCCTTTCACCACACAGCGAGCTTCGACAAGTGATTGTATACCGTATACTTATATACCTCTTGCATGAGGACAATTCTGGAGATTCATAGCTGCCGTTGACAATCCCAGCCCTATCAGAATGGCAGAGCCGAAAGGTTTGTTGGACTGCCTCGGTTGTTCCAAATTTATGCTGACTCGTACTAAGCCCTCGATGCTTCTCTGAAAAGCCTGTCACTGAATCCTCAGCCCTCGAAATCTTCCGCCTCGTTCAAGAAGAAGCAGACTGTGTCGGGATCATGGGACGACGAGGAGCTCGAGAATTCCGGCGATGAGACTGACAGACCTCTCTCTCCACAGCAATCGGCAGACTATCCTTCAGGTAATCGAAGTCCCCTGTGTTCAAGACGGACGCGTACTGATTCAATGATCAGCTCCTCCGCCCACCCCAATCTCTCCTTCAACATCATTCGCACGGGGGACATTTGTCAGCCCGTATGGATTCGGCACAGACGGTTCTGCAGATGCGAGAGCAGAGAGGGCGAGGCCAGAGAAGACAGATGCTGTTGCAAAAAGAATGATTGCTGGGGCACTGGGAGTCAGAGCCCCCAAGAAGACGGAGGAGCAGAAGGCGTACGATAAGGCTATTAAAGAGAAGGAGATCAAGAAACGCAACCAGGAGAAGGAAGCTGCCGCGAGAGCGAAGGAAGAGGCTGAACGAGCAAAGGCAGCCGTATGGGAGGATTAGGCAGCCTTTTGAAAGAAATGCATGGTTTGGCGATCCGGGTTTGAAATGGTGCATGGTTATGGCGTTGGAATTTTGCATATAGTATTCGGTGAAGGAGACGACCGAAGGTACTCGAGCACTGGAACATATATACTCACACAGCTTCACTAGCATTGTTGAAAGTCTTGTTTGATTGGTTTCCGATTGATTTCGTCCTCACTGACAAGCTATGGGCTGGGGTTTGAGACCTTTCTTGGAATATGGTTGCTGAAGGTTTCCTCAATTCTCAAGTGCTAGAAAATCAGCCAACCCATCTTCCCCAAAGCAAGCATGCCATGATAAGAGACGCCTTGCACGCCCGCATATAAAATAACCCCCATGAAGTCTCCCATACCATATCCGAGATGCAAAACACTCCACCCCGCCCTCACCCTCGATCATCTTTCGCCCCTTGATCACGATTGCATATGTGGTTTTCGCTCAAATCGATCGGTATGTCTAGTTCGCGCCACCAATCTGCTCTTGATGTACTTCGAGAGTATCTCCGTCCTGCATATCGAGCTATCAAGAAAATCACGTCAGCATCTTTACCCAGTGGCGCATTCATGGTGAAAGATGGAAGTAGCGCAGGTGTGATGTGGGTTGCTTACCGTGTCTGGACTATCGGTGGGTTGGACACGACTTCCGTCGAAGAGGAATCGGACAGATGTTGGTGCCTTGCCTTGTCTCTCGCAGAAAGCATCCATCAGCTTCTTCAGGGCGGTGGTACGCTTGATCTTGAAGAAGACCTCATTGTTGTTATCTGTGACTTTGATGTTGAGATGCTCGCTCTGGCCAGCACCCTCAGGCTTCTCGGGCGCACCGGGGCTTCCGTTATCGTCAGATCCAGACATTGTGAGAGGAGGTGAATGTGTGTTCTAGATTCGAGTACTTGTGCGTAAGGCTATCGCGCTTCTTAGATATGGGTTTCGTTGGTATTGAAGTATTTGGGGTGGACTTACTGTGAGAGTTTGAGTTGTGGAGCTGGATCGAGTGGAATTTCGACCGTGTTTTGCGCGTGGTAAGAACAGTGGTGAGGTTGTAGGAAAGAAGAAGTCGGTGGTGGGGGAGAAGGGAGTTTAGCTCAATTCACAACGCGTGGCGCTAGCGTTAACCCCTCCGGTGTCTGACTTGATGGGACGAAAGTTTGAAGATGAAAGCGACCAGTAGACGCAATTTTTAGGCACTGCTGCCAGGTGAAAAGCTATTGACCCATCTTTGCAAGGAGATTAAGTTGAGAGTGAGAGCGACCTTCCTAAGTATCACTGTTGCCTCTATCCGCCAGACAAAGCTGAAGGCAAGGGTTTTCAACAATGGTATCTAGGACTTTCTTTTGATGTTACGGCCAGCTGCTTATAATTCGCCAGGCCAAACATGATCTAGCTACAGATCCCCCATGCCATGCTAAAGCGGTAAAGTGAAGCAAACATTCATTGGGAACATTCCTAATTAACAAATTCTTCAGTGTGCCATCCAAAGTTAGTACCCGAGTCAATATCCTATAGCGAGGCATGAGGCTAATGCCAACAGGTTGCCTAGCGAAGAATTTATATAACGAAGAAAAGTGCCGCTCCGAGGTTGATGCTCTGTATGAGTGTTGCAATGATTTCTATTCTCGCAATGGTGATAATGCGAAATCAATCAGTTGTCCCAAAGCGTCGTTGTTGCGCCTGAAGATGAAGCAGAGGATGGAAGAGACCAAGTCGAGAAGCTAAAGGTACACTCGAGAGCAACTATTGTGCATAGATATCTCGTTAAAGAGAAGAGATCTAGTCCACCAGACTTTGGTCCGAATCTGGATTCAAGAACTGTAACACTCCAAGTTTACTGCCCACCATCAGCCTGTGAGGTCAGGGAACGGAAACAGGAAGTATCGAATTCGCTCTGGGCGATCATGAGCGCGCAAGAGACCCTGTGGGCCTGAACAAGCAATGATGGTTACTCCAGAGGAGGCTTGATCCGAGACTCTATATTAGATCGTCGTAGACATTATGTTGAAGAAAGAAGTTTTTTGCAAAGAGCTCGCGAGATTTTATGTTGCGGTCCCACCCATCGCGCTAGTCCTGGTTCTCGCTAGCCTTAGCTTCGCAAGGCGCGTTCATACGAGCTTTCATTGAAACTTTTGATACTTGAACATAGATCCGCGTTCAGAGGATTCTGGTGCGCAACCACAACATCGGACAACCTTTATTTCAGGAAGGTGCGATCTTCTACAACCATGGCGCCAATGACGCGCAGCAATGCCCTGGTCTCTCTGTCAGATGGACTGCCGCTTCCACCTCAAGTACAAGCTTCCTGTTTATTGCTCGAATGGCCATGCTGACCTACTTTCTCAACAGCCGCGATATCGAGAAGCTAGTTGGCAGTTTGTACCGGTCAGTATATACCATTGGAGCTGTGTTCCACTTTCGCTGACTTGTCGTAGCCTGAATCTCGGTCCGAACGTGAATTATCTGAAGAGCCAGCTTCGTCCTACAATGAGAGCGCAGACGCTGCATCCAGAGATGGAGAGGAAGATTATGGTAAGTACTCACTTGAATTCTAATCTTGTGAAGCTAGTCAGAACTATGAATAACATCCTTTTCGCAGAATATGAGAATCCACCACCGCTTACGAGCCCTGACGACCATGAAGACATTCTTCACCCACTTCGAGAAGCTGCAAACCGGGTTGGACGAGAAGTGGAGCGATTTGCTGAAGTCCTGGATGCGTACAATCCCAAAAGAGCCACGGCCGACGAGGAACGACAGGAAATGATGTTCGACTTGATCGATCATTATCATAGTGTTGCCAAGGACACGATCCAACGCCTCGAAAAGGAGCACGCCCACGAGATACGAAAGCTTGAGCGCCAGTCAAGGAGGAATATACCTAGCTATGAGGTTCCTACCTCCGATGATGAGATGGATATAGAAGAATCCGAGCAAGGCTCTCCGTACCCCGAGCAGCAGACGAATCTGAGAGATCTGGAGCGCTGGAAACAGGAAGCAGAGACCTGGGATCTACTACGTCGCCTCGTCCAGCTCCGTTTCGCATCACCAACCTCTGCCGCGTCTACGTCGGATACCCCGATCCATCAATATTCTACTGAACGTGATATCTGGGAGAATTTCCTTGAGACGGACAAACTCGCGCTAGAGAGGAGGACCGTTCTTCAATGGTTGGAAGAAACAGCCGACGACTCTCGCGAGAAGATACACGATCTCGTTCAGGATCTCCAGCAGAATGCTGACCGGGGAGAGATTACTGCTTATGGTTGGATTCATACGAGGTTAGCAGTCAAGCAGTTTAAACGTCAAGCTTCTTCTTCTGGACCTCTCGACCCATCCTCACAAGACGTCCAACGAAGTTTATTCAATTCTGCTGGAACAGAGCCTCTGGTTACCCAGCTAGACCCCGACGCCACAACACGACAGAACCGGCGATTAGAGGTTCAAGATGAGCATTTCGAACGTTCTATTTGGTTGGCATGCTATGAGATGCTACGTCGTGGTTGGGACCCGGCACGTATTCGAGAAACCTGTGAGGAGTACACGGAGGTTTGGAGAGCTGTCAGCATGTCGGGCTTCCCGGACCAGAGATCGGAAGAGGACGAAACCTCCGATGATATAGGCGCAAGCTCTCTCTGGCGACGAATGTGTTTCACTTTGGCTCGTAATGGGGGAGGGGACGACTACGAGCGAGCAGTTTATGGTTTGCTGAGTGGCGATATCTCTAGCGTAGAACCAGTTTGCGAATCATGGGACGACTTCCTATTTACTCACTATAACGCGTTGTTGAGGACACAGTTTGACAGTTACTTGGAGAAGGTTAGACCTCAGAACCTAAAGCTGCTTGGTTCTGTTGGGGTATTCGACGCAGTCCAGTTCCACGGCGAGGTTGGCAGCGCTGGAAAGAGGCTCATTGCCAACCTTCGAAGCGATCCTCGGACCTCCCATGAGACGATGCAGCCTATGAAGATGCTCCAAGGAGTTCTAATCGCGAACGACTTTTCGAACTTCATCTACCAACAGGGGTTGGCGCTTTCCAAATTTGCTAATGCGACGGGCCTCTCAAGTCTCATACCCCCAACTGCGAAACAACCAGAGAATGAGGACGTCACCAAGTACATTGCTCTGGACGATCATGACAGCCTGAGAGTGTTCACTCACGTATTGCTTATATTCATGGGGCTTGGCCTTGATCTAGGCGGCGTCTTTCGCGAAATGGACGTGGAGAATATCATTGTGGCATACATCAGCTTCCTTCGACTTGCCGGCAAGGAGGAGCTAATCCCCCTGTACTCCTCACAACTGTCTGGGGAGCGAAGATACGCCATCCTTTGCCGGAACCTTATCGATGTCACTGACCACGAGCAACGTGTTACGCAGATCAAGTTAATGAGAGAATTGGGGCTTGATGTGCAAAAGTTCGTCGAATATCAGGCACGGTATCTGGTCGATGACTACAAAGATACTGTTTCTGGGTTCCCCGCTTCTGGCAATTTCAAGCTTTTTGACGATGCCCTAGTGCCTAGAGGATCATATAGAGGAGTTCGAAGAGACTTCTTTGGTGACGATCCTGACAAAATCGACAGGATTGACATGCTCTTGATTAGAAGTCTTGAGTGGTATCTCCTGGTAGATGGGATGTGGAGTCAAACCTTTTATGTCGGGACTATGCTATACGTGCGATTCTTCAGTGAGTCACATTCATCAACCGTCCTTGTTATCACTAATTCTTTATCTTAGAACATATGCATCTCAATGCGGCTCGAAAGCTGGCGGTGAGAGTTCCAGCTGGAATGATCGCGCAAGTCAAGACCCGGGCAATTCTTGGAGATAGTTTTGACTTTGATGGACTAGAGTCAGGAGAGGATGAGGACTTGACTGAGGTGCTTGATGGTTCGGCTGATCAGAAGAAGTTGCTACGCAAGCATCTACTTGATGAGGCAAGGAACTATCGGGAACTTGAATGGCTCATAGAATGTCTCGACAATATCGAGACAGTCGCGAGTATGGAAAGCTTGGTTAAGGAGTAAGCTTCGCTTCCACCTTTCCCCGGAATCCGCACTGACTTGCTACTTTAGAAAAACCCAGCAGCCAAACACAATTGGAAAAAGCTGGAGGCAGGAGTTAGCGAGCGCCTTCAAGCCAACTAAGATTTCTGTGCAACCGCTGCTGAAAGGTTGGCTGGCCACATATCAAAGAGGTACCTACTCATTTCTAACCCGCCCGTTGCTGATCTAACATGTTGTAGAGGACCTTGAACCTGATCTCAGACTTCTCCGAGAGGCTTACCTTCCAGAGACACTCCTAGCTTACATTACCTCATTACAGTTCGCAGGCCAGAAGCTCAGTCGTGAATTCTTGCTGGAATGTATGAACTTTTCTACTCTGGTAGCTGACGAAGACTCGGATCTGCTTGAAGTCTTCATGAGAACGGGACGAATGCAGGAGCTGGTTGAGATTCTTGCTTTCGCGAGCAAGAACCTGCTGCTAGTAACATCGGAGAAGCCAGGATCATCGACAAGCAAGAAGATGAGAATGAAAGGACAGACTCATGAGTTGTGGAGTGTCAAACCAAAGAAGGCTCAAGAGTGATTCCTTGAGTCAGTATGACGACGGGATGTTCTGGCGGGGGGTTACGACAGTCGTGCTTCGAGAAGGGAAGGGCTCATGTATGATAATTTTGTATGATGGACGGACATCTCTGAAAATGAGAATAGCACTGGCTGAATTTCATACCTTTGGAGAATGGGGATTGGTTGCACAAGATTGTGTAGCAATCAATCACTTTTTCTGTGAATAGACGTGCCGAGTGGTCAGATAAGTCATGTCGATATCAATATCGATTTGTGCTGCGCCACCACTATTTGTTGATGATGACCGCCTGAACACCTATGCCTCGCGATCAACATCTAGGCTAGATGATATTGCACCCTGAATGTAGGAGAATAACATGAACAGCAGCACAATTGACCGTAGAAGAATTGCAAATTGATTCATTTGAAAGTGTATTTGTATTGAGAGGCTGGCTGTTCACTATTGAGGTGTATTTATAGGCATCGGCACTGTGAGGGCTGTGAGTGGCCGCGAGTGCCCTTTGATTCACGGTTGGACGAGGCTTGTTACTTAAGCGGATGGCTGGTTATCCTCGTCGCATCGAGCACCTACTTGCCTACGTCCAAGAATCACACATGTGCCATACGATGGCGATAACCTCGAGGTTCAATCTGCGATCATGGCAACTGCCCCTCTGGGCCGCGCAGCTGTTGTAACTAACGGGCAGAGCCAATTCCGCTTCACGCAGTTCGTCGATCCTCGTAACGCGCTGGGACATTCAACAAACGCGACGACCGATGCTCAGCGCTCACCAGCACCGTGTATTTCCGACGTAGAGCAGATGGCGCAAGCTCCTCGCCCTTCATCGGGTCAGAATCAAGATCGTACGCCGTCTGCAGCGCCGTCGAGAAACACACCTCTTGATCATAATCCGACCAATTCTCCAGCAGGCCTTGGTGCACTCGAGCTGGTCGAGCTGACGTCGAATCCGATAGTCGAAGGCATACTCGGCCCCAACAAGGATGGCAGAGTCAGGAACCCGGTGCCTAGCAAATTGAAAGGGAAGACAGATAATAAGCAAGGAAACTTTGCCGTCATGCACATGGGGCTTGCCATGAGTCCGGGAAAGAAGAACGAAGGCCAGGGCAAAGAGGCTGCTGCTGAGCGTGATGCAGCTGCCAGAAGGACAAGTGAAAATACCGCGTCTCGAGCAAAAGCAGCACAGTCTGAGAAATACGTGCCTCCGAAGAAGAGAGGTTTGGAGGCGAGTTTGGAGGGTCCGTCAAGTCGCGGGTCCCCATTTTCTCGAGACGATCACAAGCAGCGTGGCAGACCTTTAGCCCCGGATGAAACAAAGGTTGAGCAAGCTCGACTACTTACTCTTCTGCGGAGTATCAATCCCGTAACGGTGGTCGACCAAATCTGCAAAGCTGTGGCGTACTTTGGAGGAATACCTGGTGCCCCACCTCCAGAGGATGGGATCTTTCCTGAAAGCGCCAACACAAGAGAGACGGGCGCCTTATTCATCGGCTGGCTGGCAGAGATCTTTCCTGATGTTTCGGCACGAAGTCCTGAGATACCAAGAGACGCTGGACCCGCTTCTGGCAAAAAGAAGGGGAAACAAGTCAAGGGGAAAACAGAACCGGACGCTTCGAATGAACCTCCCAATTCAAGGAATGGCTATGGATACGGGCCAGCGGTGTCTGCACCAGCTTGGGGATTGCCTCCGTCTCTTGGACTGGTGAATACTCCACAAATTACACCCATCCCATTGCCGGAGCCCAAGGTATTTCCCAATGCTGGTCAAAGCAAGCAGTCCGAACAACTTAATCCTTCCACACCCGTCACGGCAAAGCAGCAATCAGAAGAAAACACGGATGGAAATACCTCGACGAGCAAGCGGAGGCGAGGCAGACCAAAAGGTTCTACGAACAAGAATAAGGGACGAGGTGAAGGAGGAGGAGCAGAAGGTTCTAGCTCTAATGCTCAACACGAAGGGATGCAAGTTCAACAAGGTTCAGAGTCTCCACAAGCACAAGCTGCCGTCAGCAAGCCTGCTCGGACAAACACGGCCGCTCCTCCATCTGCACCACCAACTTTTACCCCTGTTGCAAACAATCAGCCTACTACTTCCAAGCCACTTCAGGTGCTGCAGTACCCAGAACAGTCATGGGCAAGTAGCTTTTCACAGAATCAAACGACCAATTCTTCAAATCTGCCTCAAGTTGATGAGCTCAGTCCAGAAGAGAGAGCCGTTGTGGAAGCCTTTAGACATCATGGACCCGAAGCGAGTGTTGTCCCATCTCCAGTCACAACTTCGAAGCCGCCGCCAGAGACTGGCCAGAAGCGCAAGCGTGCACCTCCCAAGCCTAAACCAACTGCTACATCAAGACCAGCTTTCCAGCCAGAAAGCTCTCAGCCTGTACAGAATATGGGCAACAAGAATATGGGGAGTCAGAGTATGGGGACTCCGAGCATGGGGAATCAGGGCAGGGGAAATCAGAATGTGGGAAACCACAATATGGGCAATCTAGGCAATGTTCCTGTCACTAATGAGAGTGCAATGACAATGGCTAAGGAGGGGCTGCAGTGGGCTGCAGTGGATACAGCGGCTCAGGTTCCTCCACCTGCCAAACGCCCTCGGCAAAGGAAACCAAAGGCTCCCGCCACAAATGACCCACCATCACGAACTCAGACTGCTTCTGTAGCTAGCGCCGCTACTCCCCCAATACCTCCAAGCACAATTCCTGACTCTCAAGCTACAGCTTCTCAACAAAGTATACCTCCAAGTCGGCCACCAGCAGAGGGTCTCGAGGCTCATTATGAGAGGTTTGCCAGTCTTCAGCAACAACAAAATGGTCGAAGCACTCCACCCGTATCTCAACAGCAGGGTCGCCAGCAGCCGAAACCACCATCAGTCCCACCACAGCAGCCAAGTCCTCAGATACAGCAACATCAGATGCAACACCAAAAATCCCAACAAAGCCACCAAGCTGCTCAGCAAAACATACGTCAGAATGTCCAGCAGAATGCTCAGCAAAATGTCCAACAGAGCGTTCAGCAAGCTGCGCAGCCCAGTGTGCAACGAGAGGAACCAAAGTTGACACAAGCGACATCACGGCCCTCGTCAACGACATTTTACAATCAACGCAGTCAAGCATCGAATAGCTACAGCCAGCAGTATCCTTCTCACCAGCCATCTCAACTTTATGGAACGCATCAGGCGTCACCTCAGATGAGCAACAACAGCTATCGAAGTTCCAGCACGTTGGCTCAAGCTTCACCTCAGTTCTCCCAGGCAGAAAACACATACAGAACCGCCAGCCCACACACCATTTCTCAACCCTCTCCATCCTTCTCCCAACCCGACACTACTTTCAGGAACACCAATACACATAATATCACACAACCAACACCTTCATACTCTCAAGCAGAAAACCCCTACAGGACTGCAAGCACACATTCCATGGCCCAGCCCTCGCCCTCGTACACAACTTCACGCTCACATTCACAAACTCAACCCTCACACCAGAACCACTACAGTCACTTCTCGGACTCCTCGTACATTGATCTTCCCACCTTGGAATCTCTCGGTCACGCCGGGAGCAGCAGTAATCAGAATGTGGGTCTTTCAGCTGGTGGCTACGGGCAAGGAATGGGTGTCGGACTGGGAGCATCACGTTCCTCAGCAAGCAGCAATACATTGTACGGCAGCAGTTCAGGTCTAAACAGTGCCTTCGACACCGGCACGAACGACCTTCTTAGAGGAGTTTCACGATCAGGGGCTCATGCCAATTCGGCATACGGTACTACTTCATCTGGATTAAGCAATGCATTTGATACGGGGTCAAGCGAGGACCAATTGCGGGAGCGTTTACTTCGGGGCATGCAGCGGAGGTGATGAAATGCTAAGATACCACTTTGTTACATTAAAATTTTGATGACGAACGAACGGAAAGGGAAAGGAGGATAGGACGGGGGTGGCGTTGTGAATTGTATTGTCTTGTACTTTTTCCATCTTCATACTTGCAAAGCTAAATATAATCAATGAGGTTTGGGACCGGGCGATGCTCACGAAAACACGAGAGCACATTTGCAAATCAGAAAATTCAGGCGAACTCTAGCGGTGCGTTTACCAATACATATGCAAGCGGGTAGGACACATTTGGACCAAGAACAAGAGTTGCTTCTGATGATATTTATTCATGCATCATCCGTGATCCATTCAGAACATATATGTCTATCCTATCCCAAAATGCCCCTATTCCGGTACCCAGACTCCATATTTGCACGCACGATTGTACACATTTAACACCCTAAAGCCGCTTCAATAACGCCAACAATGCTGCTCCTCCACTTAGCCAACTAATCAGAGATGCTGCCATCTTGCGGCTCTGTAGCCGCTCTTCGAGTTATCTCGGAGGTAGTTCCGGTAGTCCAATCATCCATGCCGTCTGTTCCATCGTCTCGAATTAGTTCTAGCAGAACTTGGGTATTTCGCTTGATGTCCTGAGGTCGCTCGACTATTTTCCGCTCCAAAATTAATGCCTCGGCCGTATGCATCCATATGTTCGACAGGTGCTGAAGATCAGGGAGAACCAGCCGGAGCTGATCACGTGAAAGGGGGCTCATAGGAGGTCCAGCAGCTAAGCTACTGTGGAACACAAGGTTGTCGGTCGAATGCCTTCTTCGCGTTGTCTGACATGAGGGCTTGACACAGAACCATTCGTTGCAGCTGGTGACGTCGTGGCCAGCGGCTACCTCTGAATTCGCCGCCTCGACGACGGGGTTGGCTTTCTTCCGTCCCAGGTGTGTGATCTTTTGAAGAGACATCTTAGATTTCGGTGGTGCCTCAACAGGAGTTTTCGTCACGAAGCCGTACCATGTGTCCACGGCTGCTCGCCTCGCGTTGTACCCTTTCGTCTCCCAGAACCTTTGCGCTTGCCGCAATCCTCCAACAGCAAGAATGGTTGCATAAACTTCATCGGGCGGTCGGTCCTTCAAGTAACCTTTCAAAGATCGTTCAAGTCGTCCAGCATAAGAGGGTGGCCGTAAGCGACGAGAGAAGGAGGAGATAACAAGAGGGAAAACTTGATGTACTTTCAACAATGTTTGGTCGTCGTACATGTCCATGACCTGGGATTCGATCGGGTTTAGTGTGAATGGTTGATGGCTTAGAGGGATTCCAGTGGCCATCAGCTGCTTAACGTGCAGATCACGATAGGTTTCGAAGAAATGAAAAAGTGTGAAGACGAGAGGCATCAATCTCTGCCGCATCCGTCGGTGTTGAGGCTCAAACTCCAGCCGTTGAGCCTCCGTGGTCCGTAAGAATATCTCTTTCGTAGCTTGGGCTGCAATCATGGTAGCAAGTTTCAAAGCTACATGTAATCGGTGCCATATACTGCAAAGATAATGCAGGTTTATTTCCGCAGGGTCGGGTAAGGGGTATAATCGCAGAGCATATGAAGGAAGGCTATGAGAAACATGATATCGCGCAATCGGAGACTCATTTAGAGTCACCAGAGTATGAAATGACTTCGAGACCAGGCGTAGGGTAAGGATAGTATGTATCGGGAGAGGCGCAATGATCTGGGACTGAAGTTCGGTCGGCAAACCGAGGAAGAGATCACACAAGGTTAAGCTGTAACATATGATCAGTCAAGGCTCAAGAAGTTGTAGTGTAAGGGTACGTACTTCACTGGTGCACTTGGGTCCTCGGCAAACGAGTACTCATGATGTTCAACAATCGAAGGGGTCTTGTGAAGGACATTGACTCTAGAACTCAATCGTCCAAATGAACCGGTAAAGCTCGGCCGTCGCTGTGTCCGCAGTGCTGTGAGATCATGTCCGAGGGACCGTTTCTTCTGGTCGGTAGGTCGGAGGAGAGGGGGAGGAGGTTCGTTATTATCAAATGATCGTTGTCGTCCTAACGGTAGGGTGAAAGTATTCCCTGGTAATGGAGGCAGCGGAGGTACGTCTGCCGCCGCTGTAGGAGCAGCTGAGGATGAAGACGCCGCATTCCCAGCGTTCTCATTGAGCTGCCTTAATTTACTGAAGTATCGCTCCGAGGCGAATTCAGTGATGTGGAGAGGATCCATGATGTCCTGCGGGTGGCCGTTATGCCATCAGGTCGCAGAGAAGAAGTGATGTGTAATTGATAAAGCATATCATGATTTGAGGAGTCGACAGAGTTCAGAAGGAAACGCTCGACGTTGCGCAGAAAGTGAGATGGGATTGAGAGACGTCGTCGCAAGTTCGATGCTCATGCATCACGGAATGCCGGTTCCACGGCCAGAGGCACGTCGATGAGAGGGAGATGGCGGCTGCTTGCCGAAGACGTCGATTGCGGTCTTGCAGAGGCTCAAGTGGTAGAGAAAGGGTGAAGTGAAGGTCGATCGTCAAAGCGTGTGACTTCAGATTCGATGGGAGATGCGAGAGTAATCGGCAGCAATGAAAACGCGATCAATTCAGGCGGAACGCTCGATGGTCCTTGGGTCTCTTCGGGGGCGACAAAATCAGGGACTCGTTGCAGTTTTGCCCAATGGACTCGATGTCGGTCGTTGTATGTACGGTGGTACTTGTCGCTGTCGTGGGGGATGGTTGTGAGAAAGCAGTCGTAAAGTCGCAAGTCGGAGTTGGGGGAGTCGAGGTGAGAGGACGTTGGTGGTGATTGGCGGTCGAGTCGGCCCTATCGAGTGGGGACTGGATGGGACTCTCCCTAATCCACAAACTCCAACCAACCCTCCTCTGCTGGCCAGAAGTAGCTGTACCCTACTCTCCTCCCGGCAAAAGGCAGAAGACGACACTTGGATAAATAGCCACATCCACACCAGCAAACCAGGAGTGGATCTATGGATCTAATCTGAGAGGAAAGGCCGAGGAGAGCACGACGGGAATGTCTGCGGGCGAATATCGAGGAGGGAGGGCCGCCGTTCGAGAGCAGAGCAGAGAGCAGAGCAGAGCCGTCAAGAAGAGAGCAGTGCAGTGCAGTGCAGCCACCGCAGCAGCTGAGACGTCCGAGCATACGCTCGCCAGATGTTGATGCTGATCTTAGTCGAATGTACGCTGTTTGCGGTGCTCATCGGCGGATGGGGATATTAGGAGGTCTGGGGCCCTGATAAATTGCTAAAACGAGACCGGCAGGCCAGCATGCTGGGGGACGCGGGACGCCATCCAGAGCATCTGGGGTGCTGGGGAAGGAGGATACTGTAGTGCAGAACTCAACGTCAACACCACCTACGATCCGATCCACGATGACCACTGTAACGTCTATCCATACAGCCCCCCATGATGTGGTATTTACAAAGACATCAATTGGACTGTAAAGGTTCTGCCTGCCACAAGCTCTCCAGCTGGACCAGGTCCTCTGCCCATGACAATGATCGGAAACCATGTCGGTGTCTCTCTCCCTGCCCATTCTCCAGGGCACTCGTGAACATTCAAGATATCTCTCTCATGATTCCCACAGCTGTGCACACGATATCTTCCTCGGTATGGCCAAGTGAGATTTGGAGGAGTCTGGAGAAGCTTCGTGCATCTCCCGACTCGCTCCAATATGTCTGTCTGTCATACTTACTGTACTGTACAAACCCTCCTTCCCGATCGTCCGGACCCTAATAAAACCTTCGTGATCGTCGTCACAATACGACACGTGCCAAGATCTGAATTTAGTCCAAGTAATTCCATTTCGCCGCATCTGAATCCGAAGGAGGCTCTTGAGGCTTGATGCGGATAGATCTTTGGTACATCTCGTCGGGGCTCGCGATGCTGGCATCTCGGAGATTTTACGACCGCCTCTCGCCTCCCGCCTCAAGACTCCAATATCGAATCAGTCTCTTCACAGCGTGCAGCGTTCATTTGCCGTGATGAAAAATTCCATCTGGCTCATGACTGTGCCTGATCAAGGGATAAGAGAGTACCGTAGAGATCGACGGCGCCGAAATGTAAATCGGACCGAGAGTCGAAATGTTTATCGCCGTCGCTCTGACCTATCAAGAGGGGCCGTGGTGGGTTGGGTACCAGTATGTTTGAATGTTTCACGGTGCTCCCGCGGTCGAGGCCGGCTCTCAATCTGGGTCTGGATTGGATTGTATTGGATCGGATTGGATTGTTCTCAGTTCTGCCTGTGAACCGTGAGTAGACGGTGTGTATTGTTACTGCGGCCGCCAGAGATACTTCGAGAATAATCGCATCGCAGCCTCAGCAAGTGAACAGAGACAGGACGAAAGGAAACCACCTTGCGCCCGGTAAGATGATGGGATACAAAGTAAGATGATCGTTAATCATTTGTTGTTCGGATGATCGTCAGTGATAATTCTGCGGATATGAATTGACTTACCCCCGGATTCTGCTCGCTTACAAGCTCTGAAGCACGTGCATCGCCCCACCCCACCCCCACCCCACCCCACTCCAGTTTGAACTGCCAGCCTGCAGATGCAAATGCAGATGCAGATGCAGAATACCTTCGTCCCTCATCTGCCACTCGACCTATCCATCACATCGTATCCGCTGCCACAAAACAAACATCTGCTCCCAACCGTCCACACCGGGTCAGGTCAGACCACGCAAGAATCTCGAGTCTGCGCTGGCCTTTCAAGAGCTGGTGCTGCCCATCTTCCCCTCCTCGATTCACCATGTCCTCTTCTTCGCCCGCGTATCCGCCCTACTCATCACACCGAAATTCACAATCTTTCGATCCCAATACTCCGCCGGCTCCTCCCCCGAAGCCTTCCAGTCAGGAGGTCAGTCGTCGAAGTACACCAGCCGGCAGCCAACCCTTGCCCCCTCCACCTCCACAACAAGAAGCTTTCGGCACTTACGGAGGCACTCCAGAGGATCAGCAGTTGGTGCAGCAGGCCCGACTTCGTGAGGTAGCTCATGCACAGCAGGTTCAAGACCCTGGCGAACAATGGCTACCGAAGATATTAGAGGATAAATCGTCTGTAACGTTGCGAGTTCGGCCATTCAGGATATGAGCTGACCATTTCCTCAGTAAACAAGACCTTGCCGACGTTCTAGCGAGACCTGAGCTTCTAGCTGCACTTGCACATTCGACCTCGACAGCTCATCCCTCCATTGTTGCATCCCAGGAACCCTTACAAGGTGCCTTGAAGGAGAACATAGCTCTCGCATCGCACCTCAACGAGCTTGAAGCGAGACTTACCCATTTGAGATCCTCCACGCAGGCCCAGCTGCTCTCGACGCACGCGCTTGAAAGACAATGGCGGCAGAAACAGTCAGATATGGACCGCGCATTGGCCCCGTTCTCACCATCCTCCTTGTATCAGCGACTGAGCTCAGGTGTGCAGGAACAAGAAATGGTCTGCCGTGCATTAGAGGAGAGTTTCCTGGAAGGTGATGGAGGGGTCGCAACGGAACGAGAGGCTACCGAATGGGTCAGGAGGTACCGCGATGCGAAGAAGATATACTATTCGCGCCAGGAGCGCAAGGAAAGATGGGACGAAGGACGCGTTGGAGGCTGGCGATGAAGGATTCTTGAATCTCCGATACTCAATCGAGATCCAACATTGACGGTGCACAACAATTCCGCCCGTTTTCACAGCCACTGGCGCATTGAAGTACCAACAACGGGATAGACATAAATCACAGGGTCAATGTCAGAAGCGGGCCCTGGACCCAGATGTATTCTTCCAGTATGATCTCGGCTTGGGGCATTGGCAGAGAAGACAATCACTACGCTGCAAAAAAAAGTTGAGGGTGTTGGCCAGGCGCCGCCACATAAAGACTTCATCGTGGCAAAGACAACGCGCATTCGTGCCTGTTATCCAGCACATAACGCTCAATCAACCAGATTTTCGATCGCTACAGTAAGTCCAACTCTAGGTGGAACATACCTCAGTTCACACTCTTCCATACTAGTTGTTCCAGAGCGTGAATGTATGTCCTTACGGAGTTTCCGAGCTTGAAGTAGCATGGACGAACAATGACAACACATTCGTCTGGCTTTACGAGGCAAGCATCTCTCACTTCATCTTCGACATCTCGAGTTCATGTTGAAGCATAAACCACATGTCAGCGATAAGGAAATTCTCAAGTGGCGAGGTCCTTGGCACTTGACAAACGGACCTTTCTCGCTACAATATGCACTCTTGACTCCAACGAGGCTTCCAAAATGTTTTGTTGAGACGCATGATCAATTGCTACCCATTGTTTCGTGTTTCTACGGTTTGAATGCGCAGATTTCCTATTGGTGAGGGTAGTTGTGGGGTAGATGTGGATAGTTGTGGGGAGCGGCAGCGCCTTGAGTGGAGCTCTCCCTAGGTGGGACATTATGACGATTGCATCTCCGTTCTCGCCTTGTTTGCTTTGATCGGCTCAGATTGAGTTGTGATTAGGTTTCTCGGCCAACTCCGCTTCCCTACTTGCAATTACTCCTTTCGGTTACTGAAAGAAATGCGCCTCTCTGTTGCTGGTCTCCTTTCTTACTTCATATCTCGCCAATATTGTTGGAGTAACTCGTTTGACAACACAGTCTCGAAACATTGAGTGTGCCAACATAGCCGCCTGTTGCAGATTGCTTTCAGCAGAGGTCTTGGAAGGAGTCCCTGGCTCAAGGTTTGGCGCCCCTTTTTCCACTTTCGCTTAATCGTTCTCGTCGATAATGTTCCTACGGAGTCGTGGTTCTCACACCTTTTTTCGTGTGTTCCGAATAGTGACATCGCAGAGTATACTTGGCGTATCTAACACAGGCAAAGACACTTTAGGGAGGTCAGAAGCTCAAGCTCTGGGTGTTTGATTGGAAGCGGTAAGCAACCTGGGCTGGCGTCGCTTTGATGTAGGACTCTTCGAGTATTATCATACCAAGCCCAAAATATCTCCATGGCAGCGATTTGTTTTTCAGGGTGGCCTGTAAGTCCTTGGGGCTCTGCGGAACCGGGCCAGGCTTTGGTATACCATTCTGGTCTTGGAGAGAACCCTTTTCGGTGGTTGATATAGAGGGGGGTACATTACGCCGATGCACATGTCTGAATGGCTGTGAATCTACCTGCGTTTTGTATCAATCGTATAATGTTCCTCTACTCGGGAAAGGGGCTCAGGAAAGGGCTGAAGCCATTATAAGGTTGAGCTTGGAAGGGATATTGTTGCGCTTGCTATGAATGGATACCATGTTCTGGTTTGGACGGAGTCGATGTAGCTGTTGACTTGGAGTGAAGGATTGCAGGGACTCGGGATGTATGAATGAATCATCGAAAGCCAGGATAGGCCAAAGCTAAAAACTCGCACCGATTCGTTTCCTTATATTTGGGTCTTGTATCGATTCCCAGGGGCAGGAAGGCGTTTTTGGAACCGTTACTATCGAATCCTGAAAGGTTAACCTGTGAGTCTAACAGCAAGACTGCTAGCGTGCGAACTTGGCAATGTATTTGGAGATCAAATGTGGCGTTCCACCACATGTTCAGCCCATTATCCGCGTCCTATTACCGTGTTGAGAGGCTGACAGCACTGACTCGTCGTTGATTCCCTTTGCCCATGATATCAGGAGCAGAAGCCACAAATCTGCGCTATCATAGCATCATCGGATAGAGGGTATTCCCGTTCACGAGTACCGAAGCTCTCGCAGTTCGCTTTAGAGCACTCAGCATTGCACTAGTCTTCAGCCTCCCCCGCTTCCCCGCAGTTCTCGCTTTCATTCCGCACTTCTTCCTGCAGAAAGACATCTCGACATTCTTGATATAACATCTCCAGATCCATTGCACTCGGCATTCTCAGTAACTGAATAATAAACGGCTCAGGTAATTCATCCTCTGCATTGCCCCAACTCCCTTGACGATCAACAACTTCACGTGATATTATCCCGAGGTCCTAAGAAGGAGCAACGTCCGATTCTGGGCTGGCGTGAATTGATAGGCTTTCCACACTCTGTCGGGTAGGATATCAGGTGTACGGAACATCTTTGCATCAGAGACGTGCGTGGAAGTGAAGTGCTTAGAAATTTGCTAACTAGAACAGAAGCAGAGAGTGCGGCGTTACACGCTGCTACATCGCTAAGGCAAGGTAAGAACCGAGGGATCATAAAGCCCAGATTTCTGCTCACGTTGAACTGACGAGAAAGAAGAAGCATCGGGGTTTGAGTTTGATCGTTGTTTCGGTCTCGATCTCGATCTTCTAGGTTGATTGGATTCAAGCTTGTTCGAGGAATTATCTTCTCTCCTGCTCCAATTTGAATCTCTGAATCCTTTCGACCTATCATGTCTTCTGAGTACGATTTCATCGTGGTTGGTGGTGAGAATATTTGCCGGCACATATTCAATTTCATTGACACGTGAAACAGCTGGTGCTTCAGGGTGCGCTCTCGCCGCTCGACTCGCCCAATCCGCGAAAAAGCCTTCGGTCCTTCTTCTAGAAGCGGGTGGTAAGAACGATGATGCTTCCTATCGCATCCCAGCAGACCGATTTACGCTCGCGTTCAAAGAAGAGTCCCTCAACTGGGGATACAAAACTGAACCTCAGAACCACCTCAAAGGCCAGCAAATTGACTATTCTCGAGGGAAAGGCCTGGGAGGTAGCACTGCTATTAACTTCTCCTGCTGGGTAATCGGTGCTGACGAGGATTTCAATGAATGGGCGAGAATGGTGGATGACGAGACTTGGAACTGGAAGAATGTCAAGCAGAGGTTCAAGAAGATTGAGAGTTATCATGTTGAGGTGCCAGAAGAGCATCGGAAATATGTCAATCCCAAAGCAGAAGGTAGTGTCAAGGTCGCCATGATTTTGAAAGCAACTAACATAACTTCAGATCATGGAACAGACGGGCCATTGCACCTCAGCTATGCCGATCCATGGGAGAAAGGTTTGACAGACGTGTTCGTGGCTGCTCAAGAGGTCGGTATGGGTGTCAATCCCGATGTCAATTCCGGGAACCCAATAGGCATGGGCATGGGAGCAGGTTGTGTCTATGATGGAGAGAGGACTACTGCCTCCGATTACCTGAAGAATGCGCCATCAAACCTCACCATCATGGTCAACTCACAAGCAGCGAAGATCCTCTTTTCGGGTGACAAAGCTACTGGCATTAAAACGATTAACGGCAGGAACTTCCATGCACGACAGGACGTCGTACTTTCTCTTGGCGTGAGCATTCCCGCTACATCGCCAAATAAAGACTGACCAAGATCCTAGGCTCTCAACTCACCACAACTCTTGATGTTGTCAGGAATCGGGCCTCGAAAGGAATTGGAAAAGCATAGCATAGAGGTTAAGCTTGACATGCCTGAAATTGGAAAGAATATGCAAGATCACTGTTTTTCTACAGCAACGCTTCTCCGGCAACCTGGTACCGACGACCGCTCAACATTCGAGGCAAGTGCAGAAACAGCCAGAGCGCAATATCAAAAAGACAAGTCTGGCCTCATGCGTACCATGTATTGCGGCACACCAAGTAACCAACCCCTCTCCCCGTTCCTCCTCGTTGCTTTTGCGGTCCTGCAACCCCCCAGCGAGCGTCTCGTCTCCTGTTTCCTCCCCTCAAAAACGTCAAACTGATTCGTTGTAGTGGGTTGGTTCAAGAGCGATCGGGTTCTGGCATCGGATGAGTTCAAAGCACTGGACCAGTATACTCAAGAACACATTAAGAAGCCAACAGTACCAATCTTTGAGATAGCCACAGTAAGTAGCCTCCTATGTTGCATAGCACACCTGCTAACGGGTATTCAAGCACACTCCTCCTCTATTTGTTGGTGACTATGCCTTGCAACCGACAGATAGTTACCTAACCTGTCTATCATTCGTGATGAACCCCCAGTCAACAGGAGAAGTGACGCTGAACTCAGCAAACCCTTCTGATGTACCAAAGGTGGACCCAAAGCTGCTCTCACACCCATTCGATAGGCGCGTTATGATCGAAGGTATGCGGCAGATGATGGACTATCTCGAGGCTCCTGCATTTAAAAAGTCAACCATCAAGATGATCGGCTGCCCGAGGAGTCGATCAGATGAGGACATATGGGTTCGTAAAGAAAAATGGAAATCAACAGTGCTTGGCTAACGACCAACAGGACCACTGTGCTGGAGACCTCTTCTCCTCTTGGCATATGTGCAGCACCGTGAGAATGGGGAAGAAGGAAGACAAAGGCGCGTGTGTCGATACCGATTTTCGAGTCCGAGGTGTCCAGGGTCTGCGAGTTGTTGATCTGAGTGTCATTCCACTGTTGCCCAAGTGAGTAGTCCTCCAATCGGGACAAGATCCAATGCTGACTGATTCTTAGTAACCATACACAATCGACTGCTTATCTCGTGGGCGAGACGGCGGCAGAGAAACTGATCGCTGAGTATGGTCTTGGCGAGGGTGGAACCCCTCAGGCGAAACTGCGATTTTGAAATGGCGAAGTCTCTGGTCGTTTGAAGCTTTGTAACTGCCCGTTCGCTACAGGCATTTAGATGTCCAAACATTCTTGGAATAAGAAAAGCGATCCGAATACTGCAACTGGCTAAATGGGCGAGGGAACTAGTAGCTATTGGACTAGATGGATTGAATTCGCAGACATATACAGGCAGGAGTGGCCAAGGCGGCCCAGTAACAGGTTGAATTCCACCTCTCAAATCGAGACCACTTCATTCTCAAATATTTACGTGTCCAACTGGTTTTAGACGGCAAAGCGATTGCGGACAAGCCAGACTAGGCAGAAATTCAAGCTGATATAATACAATCCTCAAGCCTCCAACATCTTACGTCGGATGTGGCCAAAGCAAGACGCGGAAAGCAAGTGGGAGCAAGTGAGGCGTACTTTGCCACTTGCGGGTCAAGTCATGAGATGTGTTGCTATTGCCACCATGAATAGGAATTCGGTATGACCATGTAGCAGTTTTATAGGGAACTTGCATACGCTGCCGGTAAGGACAGCCCCTGCTCGTAACGTTCAGATGGATGGTACGCCATGAGCAGAACTTTAAATAAATCATGTTGAGAGTTGAGACACTGTTTCTAAGTGCAGCTATCTTCATATGTGAAACTTGAGAGATTATATAGAAATAGGTAGGTGGAAGTATGCTATGCTATGCTGTGTAACAGAAGCCTGCAGTCGATTTCCTCCCTTTGGGTCCGACCTGGCCCGCAGCGCCTTCCTCGTTCTGGCTGCTCCGATCTATTCTTAGATTCCCGTCAGCCCTCACCCTGAAGTCTCCCCCATCTCCCGGGTCGTCGTGCTCATTGGACGACATGGCTAGGGAATTGCCCGATTTTCAGGCCTTTGTCCACTGCGTGTCTGCTGCGTAGCAGTATCATCGTGATGCAAGAGCAGGACGACGAAGTAGCAGGCTCTCTCCCCGCGCCACAGAGCTATATATCCATCCCCACGTTACCAGACGAGCTTGTACATTGCCCCGAACCACCGAACACTTGCTAGCCTGAAGACTCTGGCTATCGCCGAATCGACCACACACAGCTCATATTCATCCTCTGTCCCCGCATGGACTGACGAACCCCTTGAAAGCTAAGAAGCTGCATAACGACGTACCATGGCGGTACCATCCCCTCGAAGACTCGATTTCGAACCAGACACCGTTCCCCTAGCAGGCGCCAGCTCCCCCGATGAAGCTCCAGCTCTGTCATCCTCGAGCGCACTTGCTCGCTTTGAGTTTGAGTCTGGCAGAGGCAATGAAGGAACAAAGATTCTGATGGTGGAATGGTCCGACGACGACGCTGATGGAGCTGCCAACTTGGGGGACTGGGAGGTTTCATGGGAAGGCAAGACAACCGTGCTTTCGGCGAAGGATGGAGCGGAGGGCAAGCTACATCGAATTTATTTTCTGCTGGCACCGGGCGCAAGCATACCGCGAATAGTGAAGCTGTCGCAGGCGGGAGGCAAGGTGATGCAAACCAATCCTCTACCAGCTATATTCCCTCCAGAGCTTGGAATAAGTGCAACAACCCAAGGACGAAAAGGGGTACTTCACACAGTATGGGCTAAGAAGCGATTGTCCGTCCTACAAAGGGAGATCGAGCAGGAGATGAAGAACGGCGAAGGTGTGGGTTTGGAGATGGCTATACAAGAGAAGCAATGGATCGAGGAGAATTTTGGTATTGGGCCAAGAGTAATTCCTGACTTGCAGTATACAACATCGCCAACGAGCCCAAAGACCCCAGGTGGAGGCAGACTCTCAGAAAAGCTGAAAGGCCTCAAGTTGGGCACTAGTGCATCAGAACTCACCGCATCGTCAGGTATGTTGAGTCCCATTGCTATCATGGCTTTGCTCAGATCATGACAGAACAAGATTCATCTGGACTCGGCAACCGTTCTAATAATCCGTTATCTCCGGATCTTGGCGACGTTGCGGTATCATCGTTCTCACTCTTCCACGGCACCTCTCGACCACCTCGACCTGTGGCTCAGAACCCACCACAACATCTTGCAGGCAAGCAAAATGACCCCCTTCACGGCAACCGCATTGCATCTCTAGATGCCATGACTAGTGGACAACCTCCAGCTCGGGACGAAGCAGAAACTGAGGACGAGCTCTTTGCGGTAAAATTGAGTCCACGGAGTCCTGAAATGAAGAAAAGTCCGTTCTCCTTCACCACGAAGGACACAGCACCGTGGCTGAAACATGATGAATAATGACTGATCTCTGCGATCATTTCCACGAGTTATGCGGAGTTATGGCGATCAACGTTCGTTGTGTGGCCAAGCCTTGACATAGCATTATACCAAACCGAATACATTTGACATTTCCGATACAATCTTCCTGTCTCTGGCGGAGCCATGAAAAGAAAAGATACATATGGATTGCACTGGGGATTGGACTTGTCTGTAAGAGAAACTTGCGGCGTTTGCAATGTTTGAATGAAGACCATAGAGTGACTTTCTTCGTGTTGGGATTGTGTTCTTGGTGCTGTCTGTCTCGAGACCCTGCAAGCAAGAAACCATTCTCCTACGATCTTTCGTGTAACTGAGTGTACTGTACAGCCCTGTTTGGGTGGATGTGGCTGATAGTGCTGGCATCGTTCGAAGCCCCTTCTTCGTGCTTCTGGCCTCGGAAGTGTTTTGAGACCGACTCCGACGACTCCGATTCAGCATTCCAATGTCAGAAGTTCGGCCCCATCCTGTTCTGTTTAGTTCTGCCAGAATAATGTTGGATAGAGAGATACATGGTTGATGGAAGTGGGGCTCGTAAGTGCCGCAAATGGCGAGCCGTGTTGTCCCCGCTCCCATATCCATAGCCAAGGTTATCTGAAGCTTGTGCTTATGCTTGAGCTTTGAAACGTCAGCATTTTGCTTCTGCTCCGGGTTCATTTGCTCACCCATTTCCATCATCGACCCAGCTTATTTCTTCGTCGTGAATGTTGATATTTTCGTCGTACCAAAAAGCCAAATACTCTGTGCCACAGTGCAAGCACCACATCTTTCCAACCCCAAGATCTTGATGGTGCCTATCCACGGTCTTCACGTCGCGAATCATGGCCAACGTTACCAGCACTCACCTTCCTGCTAAGATATCTGCATCCCAATACTTGTCTCTTGGGGCTCCATATGTTTTTACCGCAGTTCTAGGCTACACAATACTCTGCTCCCTTCTTCGGTATCGACGGAGAGATGCTATGCGGCGAAACTTCAACTTTGCTGATCGCAAGTCTTTTTCTCGTATGACCAACGTCGACGCCCAGGAGATCGTCACGTATCTGGCCGAATTGGAGTTCCCAAAAATCATGGAAATGTCACTCCAGTTTGCCTTGTTCAAGGTAAGTTTTCATCTTCTTCCTCCGTGTGCATATGATAGCACTGATTCGTATAACAGACTTATGGTATTCCTACAATCTCTAGACTACTTGTAGCTACCAAGGAGTTCAGCTCACCAGAAAGTGCCAGCAAGAGATATGCAGATACCGGCGTTCTTATCCAAGAGTTCACAGGTCATCACCCTCGGTCGGAGCGTGCAATCAAAGCTATCGCGAGGATGAACTATATCCACGGCATGTACCAGAAATCGGGGAAGATCAGTATCGAAGACCTTTTATATACACTGAGTGTCTTCATCACGGAACCTATCACGTGGGTTAAGAAGTATGAATGGAGAGAAATGACTGAGATGGAAATTTGTGCTATTGCCACATTCTGGAAAAGCATAGGAGATGCTATGGGTATTGAGTATAGAGGCAGGCTCGGTCGGTCTGAGTGGGCCGATGGCTTGGAGTTCTATGATGATATCAAAAATTGGGCAGAGGCATACGAGGCTCAATATATGTAAGTGACAATTTCTCAAAGGATTATTCCCTCCTTTGTATTGCCTCTAGAGTGCATTACTCCATATGCACTCCAACTGTACACCAGACGCACTCTCGAGACATGCATATTTACTCTCGAAACATGCAAAAGAATTTAGCTGACTCCGAGGTCTTGACAAAAGGGTCCCCGCCGCGTCCAACAAGACCACAGCTGATGAATTGGTCCCTCTACTCCTGTTGTAAGCATAACCCCCCCTTGCAATACCTGAATCCCTTTGTCGGTGTCCACACAGCTATGCTTTGATGGTCTAGCCAAGATATCCTTTCCATTTTACCTCCTAGTTGGACGTAGTATGGCTGACCTGAGCTTCATAGTTATGTACCAAAAGCGTTCAAGTCAAATGCCTCACATGTCGTTGGTGTCCTCATGGGAACTCGACTGAGAGCCGCAATGAGGTAAGCTTCTACTCCAGATGTAACATCCAACAATCGCCTAACCTCAGCACTCATCAAGCTTTCCTACCCCTCCGAGGTTCTACTTCAACCTCACCTATATACTTCTCGAGACCCGTCGCTTCTGCTTACGTTACTTCTCTCTGCCAAGACCCGAGTTCCTGCGTGTCCGAGGGACCAGTGACAACCCAGATCCCACGACAGGACGGTTTTATTTGAACAACTATCTCGCCCATCCGTTCTACAGTAAGTCCTATCGCTCGACTACAGGCAGTCCATGGGCTCTGGGTGTGCTAACATATTTTGTAGTCAAGCCAGGATTCTTAAACAGATGGGGCCCTGAGGCATGGTTTGTTTGGTACATGGGCGGCGATGTACCAGGCTCAAAGGGAAGCCAATACAGCCCCGAAGGGTACAGCTTCCAAGAAGTAGGACCAAAGATCATGAAGAACAGAGGGCTTGAAGAGACAAGAATGTGGGAGGAGAAGTTAAAGGCCGAAAGACCAACCGGCTGTCCATTTGCATTCGCCAAGTAATCTAGCTAGCTGAAGAACAGGAATGCTCGATAAGTGGACTGGCACATGGATCTACCAATGTCCCCAAACCTGCCAGCCTTTTAAATATGGCATCTCTTGCACTATTACTGCCTCGAGTAGTTCAGATAGCTGAAGAACAAGAGTGCCTCGATATAAGGAGTAGCACATGGATCAAATTATGTCCTCCAAACTCGCCAGTTGTTCAACTATTATACCTTTTTCGTTGCTGCTGCTTTTGGATAACCCAATCGGGATCCCACTCCTCGTCATCCGACCCAACTAAGCCACATTGTTAGCATCTTTGAAACCGAAGCAGAAAAATTTCAAGTGTAACTTACTGGCACAATCATCAGTGGCAGTATCCTTCGTCTCGTAAACCTTCTTGACCTCCTTGCCAGCTACCTTGCTGTCCTGGGCTGGGACGGCCATTCTACCGCTGTCTTTTCCCTTTCCAGCAGCGAACTTGACAGGTCTTCGACCGCGGATTTGTCTGGTTGGGCTTCCTTTGGTTTGAGTTCCTCTAGCGGGACTGCCTTTAGTAGAGCCTTCGTTGGCAGAAGCTTCGGTGACGTCGACCCATTGTCCCTCCTCTTCCTTCGCTTCCTCCTCTTCGGGCTCCGGAGCAAATATATTGGAAAGGGTGCTTTTCTTTCGATTGAATGGGAATCTTTTTGGGCAGGGAGGTCGACCAAGGTAAGGTTCAGGTGGAGGTGCATGATTGTGAATTGCGTTTGCGATATGATTGCGACGCCATAGAAATGAAAGATTCGTTCGACCAGCCGAGTGCGCTTCAAGGATATCGTCAATGGTAAACTTGCTGGGGCTGTCGCTGCGACTTGTAGATCGGCTGTGGTGAGGACTTGCGGCACGCGAAGCAGATGAGTAGCCAAACTGGAGCCCCAAGCACCCAGAGCCTCGAGGCGGCTTGTAGACAGGCTCGTCAGGAGATTCCTTCAATCTGTAACGGTAGACAACGCCGAGATGACGATCATTCCATGGAGTGACCAGACTGGGGACGGCATCTCGAATACTAATGATTTGTAAGTATTCGATGGCGTACCTAAGACGACGCAGGTAGGCGTTGGAGGGTATCTGCGATGAGGAATGGTTACGGGTAGCAATTTCCATACCCTGTGTAAGAACCACCAACTGCGTCCGCCCAGCTACCATTGCCATTGCCAGAATGAGCGGGATCGAGAGCCTGAGAAAGCTTATTGATCAATTTCGTGCTGCGCGCGCGCTCGATTCGAGTGATCGAATTGGAACCAGCACAGAGTGCGACAAATGTATCTGTCCGAGAGATCAGTTGACATGTTCGCTAAACAAAGGATATAGGATCGAACCCAGAGTATCAGTTGATACAGTACAGAAACGTACAATCGGAGACACAATACTGCGGAAAGTGACAAGAAAACGAGAAGGAGATCGGTCGCGGCCCGAAGAAGCAGTTGATGACCTCTTTCGAGCCATTGTAGAAACCTAATGGTGGGTGTGAGGACTTCAATGAGCTTGGTAGCGAAAGCACATCGATGTGGAGGTAATTGAGAAAGCAATTGGTGTCGAGATGGAATTTGGGAAGTTGAGACAGTTGGACGAGGAGGTGACAGCAATTATTTGCAAATAGTTCCATTGTACGAGGCTGCGCAGGTGCGAAGGTGAGGTTGTAGATTTCGCGATCTAGTGAATCCAGGGGCAAGACGTGACTTGGTGTGTTCACCATGACGAAAGTTTATGCCAACGAAAATAGCTGCCAGAAATTAATGTGATAGCACACCAGCACACCAGCACGCACAATGGAGCCACAATCTGAATTATACTGTGGAAGTGGCGAAATACTACTCGTTGATGTGCAGATGACCCAGGATGACTAGGGCAACGAAGATACAAACAATGTCCCACTCTAGCGAGGTATTCAAGCACACTCGAAAGTCAACTTACCTTCAACATCATTAGACTTGCAGCATCGATTCCGGAAACATCAGGTAAGCTTGCACAGCTTGACTATGACGGCTAGCAGCTGAGATGTAGGTGCGGAATAGGGCCCATTTCGTCTTGGGACCTGGGCATGTCTTGCGCATGGAGCTGAAATAAACACAATGGAAGCAAATGGCAACACAAGTGCTAAAGCGGAGCGCATCGTTGACTTTCGAAGATGAGTACGTCGAGTGATCAACAGCTCTGAACGCTGCAAGAATGGTACAGGCACAGTTGTCTATGCTTCCCATCCAAGCGCTACGCTCAGGACCAGAACGAAATGCCTCATGCGTTACAATCCTATACCGGAGGGCAAGATCGCAACTCCAAAGCCCTATGACTGGGAAGCTAGGACATTCACAGCTGTGGGGTAGAAAGAAGCATGCAAGGCTCTGGGCACGACAGTAGTAAAGCACAATTCAATGCCAGGAAAAATGCCGTCCAGAGTCAGCGGGTCTTGATAATCTCAAGCCTATATTAAAATGAAGAGCAAAGCAAAGCAACACTGTCCCAGATGCAGTGGCATCGAGCTGTGTGAGTGAGGACCTCGAGTGAGGTCTCACTCGTGGAACTAGCTTCAAAAGCACGTGCCGTCCCATCGATAAGCAAGAGCTTCCCTGAAGCTCGATTGCACCTCCTCACTCGCATCTGTAGCTTTGCCAATCCTGGATACTGAGCAGCACAAGATATCAACGCAACCCATTGGAGCTTGCTCGGGCGTTGCCTGATTACCATTCTCCCTCCACGGTACAGCGACCCCAGCAAGAACAATGTCGGGTCCCACGAAATACATACTGGTCTCTCTGCCCACGTCCATCTCGCCATCCAATGACAAGGAGGAAGCTCTCACAGCCCTACGCTCGACGGTGGGCGCAGATAATGGCGAGGTACAGCCCTTCAAGATCCCCGAGTTCAAGATTGGAACGTTAGATGCTTTGGTTCAACAAGCAGACGACCTGGCGAAGCTAGAGAGCTCTTGCGAAGCTGTTGTTGCTAAGGTTGGAGACTCATTGCGGAGCTTGCTCGAGGGAGACGAGGATAAGATTGCACAGCAGAAGACGGTCAACGATAGTATGTCTTCGAATCAGCTCTGCTGCCAATCCTGTTCACTTGAAGCTGCCATTAACACATCTCCAGAGCCTGCCGATCAATATCTAAGAGCCTTCACCTGGAATAAGGTCAAATATCGTGCCGACAAGCCACTCGCAGAGCTCATAGACTCATTACAGAAGGTTCGTAAGAGGTATATCTCAGGAACGAGCATTCATTGATTCGTTGTTTATAGGAGCTCGTTAGCATTGACAACGATGTCAAAAGCAAGTTCAGTCAATACAACAATGTCAAGACAAACCTCACCACACTACAACGGAAGCAAACGTGCGTTCTTCCCTGGGTACAATGCAGACTTGGTCTATATAGCTGACTTCTCACAGCGGCAACCTCTCCACCAAATCCCTCACACCAGTCGTTGACCCGAAACTATTGATCCAAGATTCTGAATACCTCGAGACGCACTTAGTTGTTGTGCCCAACAATGCGAAGAAAGACTTCATCCGAAGCTATGAGACCATCTCACCCATGGTCGTGCCACGATCATCAATTGAGGTTACGCGCGACGATGAATTTACGCTATTTGCGGTTACAACCTTCAAGAAGCACAGTGCAGAGTTCCAGCACAAGTGCAGGGAGCAGAAATGGACACCTCGAGACTACAAGTACGTTGAGGGAGGCAAGGAGGAAGAGCGAAAGGAGATTGAGCGAGTCAGCAAGGATGAAAGAAAGATCTGGGGTGAAGCATTGAGGCTTGGACGAACAGGCTGGAGCGAGAGCGTCATGATCTGGATCCATGTCTTGACTCTCCGCGTGTTTGTTGAAACTGTGCTACGCTATGGACTTCCTCTGGACTTTGTCTGTGGTTTGATCAAGGTAAGCTATTGGCCAAAGCAACACTGCATAGCAGCAACACTAACAATCTATAGACTTCTCCCAAGCTCGCGAAGAAAGCGAAGACATCACTCGACTCGACATACTCGTATCTAGGCGGAAATGCATTTGGGAGGGACAAGAAGGGCAAGGTTACCAAGGATGACTCGGCATTGTCTTCAGAAATGGCAGCAGCTGGAGTCAGTGGACACGGTGAAGGCAGTGAGTATACGGCCTATGTTTATTACGACTTTGAGATCATATAGATATTACGGGATGCGGTATTCCCTATTGGCGCATGGGTTGAAGCATTGTAGTATTGTGTCGGAAACGTTAATGGCAAGAGACCATTCAACAAAGCAGAAGCATTTCTTGATTCTATTCTCTATTTGGGAAGCAGGTTTTTTGAATGCAGGTACTCCATGATCTTGGTAACCGACTCCTCCACGGACAACTGGTCAGTCCTGAGATGAATCTCAGGTGCTTCTGGCGCCTCGTATGGTGCAGATATACCAGTGAAATTTGGGATCTCTCCTGCTCGAGCCTTCCTGTACAGGCCCTTGGGATCCCGCTTCTCGGCTTCCTCAACCGGAATATCGATAAAAACTTCAATGAATGGAATCGGGTCGTCTCCACCTTGGTTCGCAGCGGCATGGAGATCTCTTGCAATCTGTCGATCGGCCTTGTATGGAGAGATAAAAGACGTCAGGGCGACTGTCGAGGAATCCGCGAAGAGCTTCGCGACCTAGACATCTCATTCGTCAAGAAACGTATCTGCCACTGAACAGAGCATAACCGACCTCTGCGATTCTTCTAATGTTCTCATTGCGATCCTTCTCTGAGAATCCCAGATCCTTGTTCAGTCCGAACCGTACATTGTCTCCATCCAAACGGTATGCCGCAACGCCCAAGTGCAGAAGATGTTGCTCGAGAGCGGTTGCTACGGTAGATTTTCCTGAGGCGGAGAGGCCAGTGAGCCAGAGGGTGAATCCGCGTTGCTTCCGTAACTCGTTGCGCTCGTGTCGGGAGAGAGAAGGGTGCCAGGTAATGTTACTGTGTTGTTTATTAGTATTTTAATGCAGACTGCGGGGTTTGGCGGGGTACTTGCGTCGCCATTTTTGCGGTTCAGGAAGTGTCTAAATAAGTTGGCAAGAGACAAAGTGATTCTAGGCTTAATGTTCGTTCTCAAGGGACTGCGGTGTCTTTAAGAAATTGTATTCAGGCGAGAGTCTGCCAGCAATTGTCTGGAAGGTTGGAGACCGATCAAGTACAAAATTATTTTGAGAAGACCGCGTCGGCGATGGCGTAATCGGGATAGTCACGTGCGTATTCAGGGGTACCTTTCATCTCCCTGGCGCTGTGCAGACTCAATCTCTGATGTGCAGAATTAGGGACACGGAGCATGTAATTATCCTACACTTTCTGGAACGGAACTTCGGGTAAGCTCCAATGAGAGCTTTGAGAGATCATGTAATAAAATATACTTGGATTCCTCGGGCGTCAATCTCAAGTTTTGATGAATGTATCTGACTTCATGGTACTTTCATGTTTTGCCTTTGTCAAGCACGGCGAGGGAATGAGTACTTGTGCAGTATAGACTATTCAGCATTGAGCCGGACGAGAATATAACACTTACTGTAAATTTCATGTCTATAATGTCTGAAGCTTCCCTGGGCCAAGGATCTATCTAACCTTGAAACCAGTAGTTGCTTCGAGCTTCTAGCAACCACTGCTGCAAGTCTATGTTGTAAACTGGGTATTTTGTATATAACCCCACCTGGATGCCAGGCTCCTTGCCTACCCTTTGGCTGTTCCTGCTCTAATGCCGAAGACCTCAGGCTCTGGGATTCTATCTGCGGCGTCTGGACAACCCAAGCTCCCTTCACTGAACCGGATACACTCTTGCCATGGACTAAATAGTGTTAGTAAGTTCAAGGGGCCTCGAGCTGTCTAACTCACAGCAGCTTGTCTCGGTTCAATGAACAACGCAGTCGCCTCAGCGAGGACCACTGGCTTCTCTCCCTCCGCTACGAGAGTTTCAATGCGACCCTCGACCCAAGCCTTTCGGCCTTCCACTTTAGTGGTAACGGCACGCAAGACAACAAAACCACCTGCAGGTGTGGGATTCCGGTAGTTGATATTAAGATTTGCCGTCATGCCCACTTTGTTGGGAAGCGCTGCAAAGCAGCATCTGGCAAGGCCTTCATCCAACAACGTAGCAAGAAGCCCACCGTGGACCAGTCCCGGATGACCGCAGAGATCCTCTCCTAGGTAAGATATAGAGACTAGCGACTTGCCGCCCCGTTCACTCCACACGAATGGCGGAACCACAACCCTCCCAGGACCCAGTAGCGTCCCTCCTGTCAGGTTGTGACTTCGCTGCCCTTCAGGTATCTTCAAGTGTGGTCGTGATTCGGAGTATTCGGGCTGTGATCTCAACTCAACAGCAATAGGATGATTCTTAATGAATTCTTCGACCTCGCGGGAAACATCGTCTGAGGGAGTAAACATCGTCAAAGTTTCTTCGTCTGAGGGAGGGTTGAGGTAGCCATTTGCGGCTTTGACGACTGGGGCTACGGACATGATGAAGCCGGCGCTGCTGAAAAGGACAGCAAGAGCAAATACACGGGCTGTTCGCCGTAGGAAGGATCTTTTTGTTGGCGGTAAAGGGATTGAGGCTTGTTGAACTGTCAGCTATTTTGAATAGTTCCCGAATCATGCGCGCGGCGCACCAGTGATTGTTTGACGGCTGTGGGTTGTACTGAAGTTGAGGGTTCTTGCTGGTCGGAGTGGTAGAGGTCGGATTTCTTTCTTCACACAGGCAGAGATGCCGAAGGCGGCACTCGATCGCAATCGTCTCGCAAACATCGGAAGAAATGTTGTGAGAGGAAGTCGATGTTTCTTCTCGCTGACCTCGGCCTCGGTGAGACAATCGGAGCTTTCCCATCTTGATAAGCTTAGGGTTATCAGCAACCGATGGATGGGAAGTAGATGCGGAAGGGCTTCCGAGTTCTTTGAGAACAATTTCACCCCTGAATAGAGCCCCAATTTGTAGCGGAGCGTATACAAGCCCTATATGTCAAAGATACTGCGGTCCTGGCTTGCCTTGACACTACTATTCCTCGAGGGAATAAGCATGTCGGTCTGCTTTCCCTCCGCCTTCACCAGGCTAGCTTCGGAAGACACTCCGAACTTTGCTTCCACTCTCCACTTGACTTGACTTCACATCTTTCCAGCTGCGAATCTATTTAAATTACACAGCTCAAGAGTACAAGTTCCTCTCAGCGCGAATGGCGACGTCATTGTGCTCTAGTCAGGGGTTGTCTCAGATATGCCACTGATTATGCTTCTGCTGCTGCTCCCTTGTCGTCCAGAAACCTGCTGATCGTGGGAGACTGATGGGTGGACAGACGGCAGCCTGTGACGATGTGAGGAGTGGTATGATCTTTGCGTAGGAGTTCATTCGGTACGAAGAAGCTTCCACAGCTGTCCGGACGCTGGCTGCAGGCAGATCTTAAAGATTGAGTGGTCGTGCGTTTGTAAATCAAAGCCAGATCAGGCCTTTTCCATGCTTGTGATGTGATGCTTGTGGGCCAATTGCGAAGCTCCATGTCCAAACGCATGAATTGTCCCCCTCTGTGTGAACACTCCCTTGGCAGCAGGAATCCTGAGCCCGTCATATCATACATAAGGCGAATCGACTCCCCTCTCACATTTACCATCCACCCATTCAACTAGGCCTCGTATTTAAAGACATCCCAACCCAAATCAACTCGCATCCGCACCATCTCACCTCACCACATTTGTACATTAAACAGCCCCAGACTTACAGGAAACATGGCGACAGCTGAGACAGTTCAATTGGGTCCTGCTCACCCTCCAAAGTAAATTTAACTTCTTTGCGCATATGTTCAGCATTAACACGGTGTTCGCAGGGAAGAGTCTATTAAGGCCTTCAATGAAATCGAGGTCGATCTCAAGAAGACACTACAACACCTACGCCACGAAACAAACAAGCACGAGCCCGAGTACTTCAATGCCGTTCGCAATCTGTCAGATAAGCAGCTGACCAATTTCTCCTGTTCGTACTTTACCCTCAACCACATAAGACCATAACTAACACAGTCCAGCGGATGACCTGAAGGAAGTCCGTCTTGCTACCTCTGCATACGGCCTGCATCTGTTCGGAAAGGTTCTCCTTCCAGATTCTGACCCCGAACATTCCTATCCCGAGAAGTAAGCAAACCACTACTTTCATTGCCACGATTCTGACGGACTACGACAGACGCGGAGATCTCTATTTCATGTTCAGAGCTTTCATTGGTGGTGACGCGGAGACAGCAAAGCTACATTGCATTCACATGGAAGAAATTGAAAAGCCTGATGGAGATAAAGTCTTCAAGGCAATCTACTTCCAAAATGATCCGCTCGAGTGGTTCGATGTATGAGTAGATATGCTATTGGGGTTGGCAACGGTTTCGGCAATAGACTCGTTCCGGTCAGCAGTATTTCACGTGGGTTAACGGGCTGATGGGATACCAAAGCGCTTTCTTTCATTGACTTCTTTTGGGTAAATCAATCAAGTATTGAATCCACACCACCAGAGTCATGTTGTGACAATTCCTAACTCCATTTTCAATAATCTTCACCCTCATCGTCGTCGAGCATCTCTGCATAGTCCTCAACAGACGCAAAGGTTGGCAGACTCTTGAGCTTCTTCCGCTTCTCCCTGCTACTTTGCTTACTTTTTCCTTCCGGCTCGGCGGTGCTGCTTTCCAACTCCTTTGCGAACAATTCGCCCATGTCAGATACAGCATCGCTTCCATCAGCCAACTCTTCCTCGGCATCTTCCGAACCAGCCATGTCCGCGTCCTCGAGTGATGCTGAATCTTCGTCGCTGTCCACATCAAGATCGCCAACGGATGAATCGTCGTCATCCAGGTCAAGCATCTCCATATCAGAGTCGTCATCGCTAGGACCTTCCACTTCTGGTCGTGAATCCACGAGAGCCTGCCATATTTCATCTTCGTTCTCTTCATCCTCGTTATCCGACTCTGCTGCTTTTTCGCCAAATTTCTTCTTTGAAGAAGCTTGCTTGGACTTCCCGACCCGGCTGAAGTATTTGTGGAAGAACACCTCGTCGGCGGCGACATCTTCTGCCTTCTTGTGCCAGAATTTCTCTGTGTTCAGAGGATCCTGGGAACGATTGGTGCCTCTGTTAGAAAGTAGTAGACCTCGGCTCTCACCACCAGAAAGTGGCTGCATGATGCTTCCACCCTTTGGTCCACCGGCAGCGGCCTTTGCGTTTCTGTAGACAAATCTGTCGAGAAAGCTTGAAAGAGTATGCGAGGCCAGGTCAGGCTTTGGAGGTAACTTCTCGTTACTCAGTAAGCGCGTCGCGAACAACGATACAGACGGATGGAAGTGAACGAGAAAGGGAACCTGGTTTGATTAGCAATGGCCATTATTTGACATGGATAACTTACCAATTCCCACAGACAGCTTTTGTCGGCGTTGCTGTGTTCAGGATCTCGCTTTCGCCCATCATAGAATTTACGCCTGTTTTGCGATTCGGAATTCTCCTTTTGAACGGCTTGCGTCTCCCCATCCTCGGGTACATCACGGAACACTTCCTCACCGTCCTCGTCGCTTTCTTCGGGCTCGGTAAGAAAGGATTTAAGTGCAGGGAAAACAGCTTCCAATTCCCTCAGGAGATATAGAACTCCACAGATAAATGGTGGTTGGTGTAAAGTAACAATTTGCAGCATTCTCTTTGCAAAAGCTTCAACCCGCTTCACATTCAAGTCCGCCTTCAGCGCTCGGAACAACAAGTTCAGGTACAAGGCGTGCTTGGAAGAAGTGACGAGGCGCGGATCGAGCAATGATTCGTACAGAGTCCTATAGAATCTGTCGACTGACAAGTGCTTTGATGTCGACAACTGCTCTATCAGCATTAATGCCTGAACACTAGTGTTGAAATTCGAAGAATGAGTGATTCTGAACAGAGTATCCATATGCTTCTCAAGCCTATTATTTCATGTTAGCAGATACTACAAAGTAGGTATGCATAAACCCTCACGTGTGGTCATCTGATCTTGAGAACGGGAAGGCACGGTTGACACCCGTCAAGACCGCGGATATTAATTTCTCAGTGGTCTCTTCGCTGGCCATTTTAGCCTCTTCTTCCTTCGTTGCCTTGGCCCTTGCTTTCTTGCCCATCGGAGCTCCTCCGCCTTGAATTTGCCCCTTTCGATTGACTACCGGCGCATCCACGACTTTGGATTGTTCCGGTTTCTTCAATAGAGAGACAAACTGGTCAAAATAGATGTCCAGGAGTTTCATGGCCACGTCCTCTTCCTTGGCGCTCAATATCGTTTGATTGAGGGTGTTGATTGCATAATATCTTGCATGTGAACTTTGCCCTGGGCGAAGAAGTAGCTCGTTCTCGATGGACCGAATGATTATTGGCTTCATGAGTGGATGGGACACTTGTAATTGGAGCAATAAATACGACGCCCGAGATGCAATTTTCTTATCTGGGTCCCCTAGTTTGTTGACGAGGAGTCGAAGGAGATTGGCTTCTTGTTCGGGCTTTTCTCTCAAGAGCTCGTAGACGTAGCTGACAGCTCTTGACCGAGCATATTCAACTTCATCGTTGCACCAGCCTTCCAGAACCTTTAGCATGTCGAAATAAGACTCTTTCAACCAATCCTCGTACGCCCAAGATATCAGATGTGCCTTAGAAATGCCGCCGGGTAGATTTTGGCCAGTTTGCCAACTCATGGCTGAACTCTGCTGCAATGCACCTAGAAGTCCAGGCTGTGTTGCAAAGGTGCGTAATCGTCTGTCAGCTGGCAAGACGACACCTGCTCCGAGAAGATCTTTCAGTGCCCCCAAAGCAGTCACCGCTTGCCCACGGCTTCTCTTCTTGGCCAGAGTAAGGAGGCTTTCAAACGATTTGGAAGTATGAACAGGCGATTCTTGCACCACAAGCGTCAATGCCGAAACTTTGTCTGATAGGGTACCAGAAGCCATAATCGTAGAAAGAAATCGGTGAGATGAAGAGGAAGAGAGGTGCTTAGAGGCGTATAGATTACTGTCAGCCTCAAGCAAGGATAAAGCGTAATCCTTCAGACCAGAGATGGCCTGCTGGTACTCTAAAGCATCCTCGGCTAGTGCAGTGGGGAGCTCGGGAAGGGGTGCAGTATGCCAATCGGGGCGTGCTTCGAAAATCTATGGCGAGTCAGTTTGAGGAAGTGCTTCTCTCTTGGAATTACTGACGAGACGGTTAACATTGTCTGGCGCTGCGACGGACTTCTGGGTGATTGGTGCTTGCTCTTTTTGGACAGCTTCGACGGTCTCTGTCTCCAATTGCTCCGAAATATCTGAACCGGATGCCTCCTCCCAGTCTTCTCCTTCATCTAAAGATTTATCCTCGGGGCCGCTCATGCTTTTCTCGATCCCCAGACCAGCGACAAAACTCGCAAGCTCCTTCCGAAGCGATTTATCGAGAGAGGGGCCAGCGTTGGAAACACCTTCTTCATCGGATTCGACGTCCGCCACAAGCTCCAAATCCTCTTCAGTACCTCCTAGAGCCAGTATTTCTTGTAAAAGCGCCGTGTCGCCATCTGCTACTTGCGCATTCTGGGCGGAAGGATTGCGATCTTTACCCGATTGTTTGCTAGATGTTTTCGCATTTCCGTTCGCGTCTCGTTTTGTACCCCTTCGAGGTTCGGATTTCGTCGAATTCGAGGTGCCCTTCGACCCATTGTTAATTGCATCCTTTCGCCCATGCTCGGGTTTGTTTCTTGAGGCCGTGGAAGGTGGCCGCTGTGCTTTGCTGGTGTCGAGACCTTTTTCGATCCTAGCAGTCAGGGCAGACAAAGCCTCCTCATTGAACAGTGGGAGACTCGTGTCCGATGACACCCCTGCACCTGCCGTCGACTTCGAGAGCTTGCTCCTTTTCTTTGCCATTCTTGCGACCTCAACACACTTGGGCACTCGTTGGCGCAGTCCAAGGAAAATATAATATTTTTCGCGAACTTCTCGGCTGTGATAAGATAACGGCCGCTAGGTCCACCCAGGTGTGGTACTAGCATCATTTTCGACTTCATGAACCCAAAGCTCTCCCGTCTGCTGGAATCTGGTAAGTCGACTCTGGACTGAAGTCAGTCAGCATGTGGCAGCGGGTATTTCGATAGCTATCTCGTCCAAGTTCTCAAATTCTCAACGTATCTTTCGCACCATCAAAACGGTTTCGGCCAAATACTCTCATTCTCATTCTACCTTTCCATCAAAATGAGATGCTCAGCAAACCCCCTTTTATATGTCAAAGGCAGCTTGATCAATTCTCGCCGTGCCCGTCTGACACTTCGACTCCCATGCATTCGAAATGGCAGAAACGTTCGGTTGATCTCTACTCCGCCAACACACGAGACCAAAGTTAGTCCCAGCCTGATGTCCCCTTTCGCAGTCACGTGCAAGCCTTCTAAAATTTCGTTTGTATGAAGGGCGACAGTCGAGTACGCTTGTCTCAAATATGGGTACCCACTGGAGGCATTGCAGTCACGTCGGATGAAGGTGCGGCAGTCAAACTCGATAATTCGGCTTTACGCTAATGACCCTTCAGATTCTCATGCGAAGCTTATACGGGCGGGGTTCTTGCGTCAGGTCTGTTATTGCAAGGAATCTCCTCTGAGATATGGCCAGATATCTAACTATTCAGGCTCATTCGGGTGTTTTCCACATGCTGCCTCTGGGCCGTAGAGTACAGGAAAAGTTGGAGGCGTTAATAGACAAATTTATGTCTCAGTTAGGTAATGTTTCTCGGTCCCCTTTATGAGCAATATTGACAAAGTAAGGTGCATCTAAGTTGGCTCTATCCTCGATCTCATCTGAGGAGCTGTGGTCCAGGAGTGGGCGCCTGGACTCCATTGGTTCCGAGGTACGACTACGTGCTTTCTAGTCCAATTCCCAGGCTCACGGTGCAATAGCTCTTTCGCTTCCAAGACAGAAAGGATGCGAGATATCTTCTATCCCCGACTCACGAGGAGGAAATCACTTCCCTGGTCGCGAATACTGTAACATCGTACAAAGATCTTCCCATACGTTTGTACCAAATATGTATGCCCAGACCATTATTTTGGTACTCGATCCATCCACTGATTGCATCCAGCTCGCAAGTACAGGGATGAACTACGACCAAGGCACGGCCTGCTTCGGACAAGAGAATTCGTCATGAAGGATCTGTATACCTTCGACTATGCCCCCTCTCTTGCTCTTGCAACGTATCATCAGGTTCGGGGAGCTTACGCTCGTCTATTCGATGAGCTCAAGTTGCCATATTTGGTTGCAGAAGCAGACTCTGGCGATATGGGTGGAAATCTAAGCCACGAGTTCCACTTCCCGACTTTGAAGGGTGAAGACCATGTCATCAACTGTGACACTTGTGACTATGTGGCCAACGAGGAGCTAGCAGAGAGTGCCATGCCGCAGGAGGACCTCGATGATTCCAGCATGCCGACGTACAATGGATCCAAAGCTGATATACAAGTCTGGCGCGGTATTTCACGGGATAGGAGTACCCTGGTCAACGTCTGGTACCCAGTATGCCTGGCACAAGATCCCACCCCTTCCGAAGGTTCTCCTGCGCCTGAGGTCAACGTTAATGCTGTAAAGGCATTGATTCCGGATCTCGACGCTTCCGTGCAGGACCCTTTGGCAATATGGGGTGACCGAGCTATGCATCAACCAAAGACAGACTCGTCTGTACCCTATCCCAAGAGGCTGGTAAATCTGGTCGATTGCCGTCTACATTCTGTGGTTCGGGCCAGCATTGAATCCGGGAATACAGATTTGCCACTTTGGCCCACCATTTTTAAAGACAGCATTACGACCGGTAACGTGAGGACATTGGTGCATGACCCGTCTACACAGAAGTCCCTCGATCTACTGCGCATCAGAGCAGGGGATTCCTGTCCACGCTGCCCGGATGGCAGATTGAAGATTCGAAGGGCCATTGAGCTTGGTCACACTTTTCACCTTGGAACGAGGTATAGCGAACCTTTGAGCGCCAATATCGCAGTTCCACCTCGTTTATTGGAGTCTCGAACCGCAGATGTCGAGAAACCTCACGATGTAAATCAGAATCAGCAAGTACCTCTACAAATGGGATGCCACGGAATCGGCGTAACACGCATAATTGGTGCTGTCGCTGAAACCCTTGCGGACGAGAAGGGGCTCAATTGGCCTCGTGTTATGGCGCCGTTTGAACTTGTCATTATTGCGAGCAAAGGTAACGAGGAGGCGTCTCTCACAGTTTACGATACACTGAAAGTTGTTTCGATGGATGGTGGTGGGGATTCTCCACTTGATCTGGTCCTTGACGATCGGACGCATTCATTCCCTTGGAAGATGCGAGACGCAGACTTAGTGGGTTATCCGGTGATTGTTGTTCTAGGCCGGCGATGGAAGGCAGAACAAGTGGTCGAAATTCAGTGTCGGAGATTGAAAATACGACAGGAGTTGCATATCAGCGAGGCACTTGCCGTTGTAAACTCCTTGCTCTCGAGGCTTTGAGGCGTGTAAGTAGAGTGTGTAACATTGTATCATAGAAACAATCGCATCTAACGAAATTCCATGCTCCTTTGCAATCTTACGAAGTCCCAGCACTCTCTTGCATGATCGAACTTCCCCCATGATGTTGGCCTCGTCTTCGAAGGAAACGTTGTATGCGGCTCGCCTTGACTTGAAAGTTTTATGTTTAAATTTTTAATGCTTGTAAGGTATCCCTAAGTACTCAACTCTAAAACCAGATGATGCTCCTTCCGTTCTAGGAGAGAAACAGAAGGACGGTCTATGAGTTGGATATGACGTTGCACGACCATCTAAAGGCAACGCCTTTGCCCTTTAGAGCTAAAGGGCTGTGCAGAAAATCTTAAGATGTAGTTCGCTCTCTGCTTCATCCACTTGAGTTAGGTTCCCACTTCGCATGGTTGGGCATATTCTCTTTCTTATGCCCTCCATGGCGATCCTGCATCTTCCAGGCACACAAGAGAGCTGCATCCTTCGTGCTCCTATCCACTCGAAAGGAAAGGCCAAGCAAGTTATAGTCATCGTGAACGCACCATAACAGTACCTCTACAAGCTGATCCAAGTGCTAGGATATCCATATTTGAGGAGAAAGAACAAGATAGCTACAGGAACACCTACAGCGAGAAGGCAGTTCGTCAAGACAAAAATCACGTAGACCGCAAAGAACCCTAGCTCGAGAGATCCCTTGAGACCTTTTGTAGCTTTTGGTGGAGTAGATGTGGAGGTTTCCCGCTCGAATTTCATCGACGATGCGTTATATGAGCCGATGAGACCGGCCCTCTGTGCGAGGAATGAAATGAGCTTGGTGCGGAAGAACTGTTGTGTGTCAATGCTAGGCCTCACCATTCACCCGAGGGTGTACAGACCTGGACCATAAATCGATCAACAGGAGGAAGTATCCACTGGGCGACGGAGAGAAGGTAAGCCAAGAGGCAGAACCCTCTGAACGAGATCCGGTGGTAGATGCTCGGGCGAGCGTATCCAAGAGTTTTGCAATACCGGGCACCATTTAGTCTATAAAACCCTGCTATTAAGAAACCTCGGGATAAGAAGACTGGCGGCTGGACCTCAACCCACTGGACAAATTCGTCGACTAGGTTCTTCAATATTGCGTTTGGCTCAGCCTCCGCCAAAAGAAAGCTCTCCATTGTAGCTTTAGCTTTCTGACTAGTCTCGAATCTCTCGTTCGGCACTCCGATGAGATAGGCAACGTAGCGGAATAGAGCGACGTAGTCCTCTTGCTCTTGCTTTGAGGGTTTGATGCCAATTCTCGGCAGAGCATCCCACATCGGACTGGCACAAAAGAGGCTGATGGTATGCATAGAGCTATAGTCGTTGATCGGCGGGCCATGTTCTTGGATGTTGAAGTATGTAGGACGGGTAGCAGCTAAATTCATGATACGTTGACGAACGGAGGCATGAATCAGACGAACACGGACTGAGTCGGTATGGCCATCACCGCCCGGTTGAATAGACTTCAGGGAGTTGGTGACTCTGGTCAGCCAAGCAAAGGTCTCGATGAAACGCGGAAGGAAGTTCTTCATCGTGAAGCCGTGTGTGCGGGAAAAGACTTCATGGACGCCGAATATCTAAAAGCTGTCAGGCCCGGGAATCAATTGGAGAGAGGGTAAAAGGGACTTGCAGCATTGCCGTGAAGAAAGCCTTGAAAAAATAACTCAGCGATGTTAGCCACTGCGTATCTGGCGAAGAATGTTTGGCCATGCTCAATCTGCCTCCAATCAACCCACTCAGGTATAGCATGAAGCTCGTACCAAAGTGCCTGGAGAGTGGGGTCCTCATCATGATGATCTCGCAAGACTGCATACAAATCCAATGTATGATAGTTGCTCGCATTAGCAGTCTTTCCGGATGATCCAGTGACATCAATGATGCCCTTCAGCTTCTCATAGGCAGAGGATCCAAGCTCGTCGTGAGAGCCACGCATTCTGTCGAGCTCTTCCTTGCTCATATGATCATGTGTCCACCGAAAAGGATATTCCCATCGCTCCCAACACCCCAAGTCAGAGGGATGAGTGTTGTTGGAGCCAACGAGAGTGGTATCACGAGGAGGGGTCATTTTCGAGCGATGTCCTACTGCCTTTGTCTGTACCAAGATAGTATAGTAGAACGTGAGACTAAAACACAAATTTGAAAGAGGCAAATGTCTACAACTCGGAGGAATGTGAAGCATGCGGGAGTTAATTGCGCACTTGAGCAGTTGTTTGATATCTGTGGCGGGAAAGAGCGCCCTTGCATTGCATATACAACGCGGCCAGGTGAAACTTTTCACCATTTCATTGGAGCGTCTCGACAAATAGTTAAATGCGACGTGTCCTGCCTTATCTCAGAGACATCTATTCGATACGCGTGTTTTTGAGCGAGGAATAGAGTGGGTGGAAGCTCGGCGTTGAGACGAATGTGACGAATGGATAGAACGATAGAAGAGGGGTAACGAACACCGGATGGCATGCTATGCACCGCTTGAGGTTGGTTGGAGATCCCGCCCAAAATCCAATCTTATTCATTCGTGCCCTCAAATATGGATACTCTTGAGTTTCTAATATGGGCGCCCTCACGTAATATCCGAATAACTCTTTTGAGTTTAGCTCCTTATCCAATAACTCCATTGGGTTTAGTATGCAACTATATAAGAATCCTTAAACTAATAATAATATAAATTAATTATTTAAATATAATTTTTATTATTTAGTATAATATATAATCAAAGAAACTTTAAATCTCTACTCGTTAATAATCACGTGATTAGAAGATAAAGGATTTGAGTAAATTTAGAAATTATATCTCGATTAAATTTTTATTTTAAAAATTAAGAATTAAGAATTAAAATTATTTGAAAAGAATTCTTTTAATTTTAAATATATATTTTTTTTAAATCTCGAAATATTTACGAGATTTTTTTTAATTTTGAAAATAAATAATTTATTCGATATTATAAATAATTTATTTATTTATTTATTATTATGAAATTTTCTTTCGATCGTATTATTATAATTACTTTTATTTATTTATTTTGAATTCGAAATTTTATTTTTTTAAAAAAAACGTNTTTATTTTATTTTTCAATTATTAATATATAAAAAAATTTAATTTACGATTTAATAAAATACTAAAAAAATTTAATTTAAAATAAAATGAATT